>VZTI01003267.1:818011-828345 GCA_013397865.1 Struthidea cinerea
AAAAGAGCATACTAGTTAAGTTAAAAAAAGTTTTCAAAGGGTAAGAGAAGGTTGTGCACCTTACTGGAAACTGATGACATGGCTGGCCACAAATCTCTGCTGAAGATAAGGCAGGCTACACTTTCCAGTGAGACATAATGGATTAGCTGCGCGGAGTCCACAGGGAAGGATTCTCCAATACATTATTTCCTGTCTGCAGCTGATTTATCCCCATTTACATGAAAGGAAATCCCTGAGCGTTCCAGTGGGTCTCTTCTTTTCAAAAACAAGCGATTACACAGTATTGGAGCTTTCACAGTCCTGCACCACAATGTTTATTTGCTGTGTTAATGCCGGTGTTTCACAGCCTGCAGTCTGTGAGGGCTGTGATTTGGGGGAAGCAATGAAACCATACTGTGACAAATCTTTGTCGTAGCCTTGGAGTAAGGGTTTGATAAAGAAGGACGTGAGATCTTGTGGGAATTCTTGAGCAAATTGATACTAAAATATCCGAGTGGTTGGGACTGAATTAAGACTACTTTAGTTGCAGCTAATTTACTCTCCTTTATAAACAGGAAATTACAGCTTTATAAAAACCTTTCAGCAAATATAACAGCAATTTGGAACATACTGCAAATTGATGTATCAAAACACCATTTTTTTTCCTGCCTTAGAACAACAAGTTTCTATCCAGGGAGCACAGCAATTTAGAGCCTTCACCTAAGAGGCTGTTTTGGCCCTTGCCCTTCAGGGACTATGATCCATTTTGCCACTTTTCTGCACAATCCAGCAAAGGGGCAAGCAGCACAAGGAAAGAACCCCTGGATGCACAAGCCTGAGCACCATTCAGGCACACTTGCAGGATCAGGAATCTGGCCTGAACTGAAACCCAGGGCCGCCCAGCACTGTCAAAGTGACCCATAATGTGACTGTGACACTGAGGAAGAGAAACTTGTCAGTTCTGCTCAATAAGTTTTAGCAAGATAAAAATAAATCCTGATGATTAGATCTCATTAGGACAAACTGTGGGATCTCACATGTGGGTTCTCACAGATAATTATGTTTTTTGAGATGGAAGAAATGAAGATGGTCAGTAAAGCCATGTCCAGCAGTGCTCTGCTTTGGGGCTCCTAACTTGTTTTTCTCCTAGGTCTTTTCTGAGAAGGATGATTCTGCTCTCTCTGAATAAACTCCATTGTTGCATAAGAGAGGCGAAGACTTAACACAATGCCAGCTTTGTGACAGTCATGGGTCTGCACCACTGCAGCAAAGACACAAACCACTCTCATAGAAGGGGGCACTTCTGGAATGGTAATTAGCCAGGAGGCTGGGAGAGCTGAGGGAGTGCTCCTGGAACCCGCTACACTGAGAGAGGTGCAGAATTAACTCACTTATTACAACGATATTAAACAGGATAGACAGGACCAACAAGCTAAAGGGAGCCCAGAACTAGGATTGTCTCTGCTTTCTGGTGGTGCAGTAATATCATGTCAAACAATAAAGAAACAGAGCTGTAAACTCATGACCCATGAACAGACAAGGGCTTGTGCTCTGTGCTCAGCCTCCCTCCGCTCCTGCCTGCGCTTCCCAAGGGAGTGGCAGTAATTGCAGAGCCTCTCCATTCCAGGCCCTTCCCCTGCCCAGCACTGGGGCAAGGCCATGCTCGCCTTCCTGTGCACTGCCTGACGCTGGAGAACAGCATGTACCAGCAGGGGCTTGGCAATTCCAGGTCAGGAATAAACAAGACAGGAGGTAACAACCCTACATAGCCATAATGGAGCAAATGAAGTCCCGGGTGCTGCTTCCATCATGTGGAAAGCTGTCCAGACACCTGTCTTAGACCTCCAATGAGTTGGGAAAAAGGAGGGCTGTTCTCAACTAAGTGTTAAAAGAGTCCCAGCTTTGCCCAAATTGTTCTAAATTCCACTGGCTCTTTCCCAAATGGTTTCATGATACTCAACAAGCAGTGCTGCACAATAATTTCTGGTATCAGTATTATGAAAGATGAAAATGTTATCAACCACTGTCATTTTCACCACTCCTCTACGTGACCTATTTAAGAGGACTACCTCAAAGCTGAGAGAAAAGCCAAGAAACACTCCAAAGCCGAATTAATACACAGCCAATGGATTCTCGCCAGTTGAAATTATTCTTTAGCGTGTTCAGAGATGTTTCAAAGGCGTTCTACTTTACTTCCCGTTTTCTCCCTCTCTCACTTTGGGCATGTCTGCTCTGTAGGTGAGGTCCAATTCTTTATCTGGAATATCTGGTACGTGATTCATAGCCTTGGTGTTACCTGTAAGTTTAAAGCAAAACTGGAATAATGTATCATTCTTCCCAAGGTCAGAGAGCAGCTCAGCTGGTAACAGGGAACAAGTTTTAATACCCCAAATACACTGGAAGCTTACTCTAGGCAAAAAGAGATTCCAAAACTGAGGAGAAGTGTTGTAAGTCACAAAATTACGTTAAACAACGTGTGTTTTAGACATGCTTAAACTCTTTAGGTGAAAGACATCATCACAGAAAGAAGACAGCAAACTGGTGGTTGAAACGCAACCACTACACAAAGAGTGAAAAGTGTGTGTTAATTACATTGTATATGTGTCTGGAATCTCTTTATCTCACTTTCTGCTAAGTAGTTACTTTTGTTCAGCCAGCTCCATAGAAAACTGACATCATCAGAAGCACTCAGCGCTGCTGTGAAAGAGCTGTGCCAGTACAGCACAGGTGACCCGTTTGGTCAACAGAAACCCTTTATCAGATTTCTGCTCAGCCAGGCACCCCAAGTGACCGGCGAACTCCCAATGCCCAAATCCCGCAGCCCTTTTCGTATTTCTACGAGTGATCCTGCGCTCTCTAGAGACTAAAGAAAAACCTACACTTCGTGAGTGTGTTTTTGTTTAACGTTTGTGTACTTGGAGTCTTCCTCCAGGTTTTTTTGCAAGGGATTTTTGCAGCCATAAACAGAGCATTAGGGGCTGATTTTTAAGCAGTAGTCAACAGGGGGGTGATATGAAATAGTTACAATAATATAAACGTCCTATGCTGTTATTTTACGAGCAGAATTAAAGCAGGTAAGACGTGCTTTAAGTATAGAAATACCTGATTTTTAAATCTTTGGAGTGGTTAGTGTTTTCCTCCGTCAATAATATGATGTCTGCGTTAACCTGGAAAACCCCTGGGATGTAGGAATATGCACGGAAAATACGCGTGGTAACACCTCTTAAAACAACACAGTTTTGATCAGCAGCTCTACTTCCAGCAATAATGGGGGGGGAGTGCTGTCCAGAGCCTTCCCTGAGCGCAGGAGCTGCCTGGAGCACCTGCCCCCGCGGGGGGGCCGGAGCGCCGGGCGCCGTCACTTGGGGGCGGCCCCGAGCGCGGCCGAGCCGGGGTCGGGCCGGGGCTGGGATCGGGAACGGGATCGGGACCGGGATCGGGATCGGGCTGCGGGGAAGGGTCCGGCCGCAGCCGCTCCCGGGTGAGCTCTCGGAGCGGGAGGCGGCGGAGCGCGGTCCCCACGGTCCCGGCTCTCCCGGGTGTCCCGGCTTCCCGGCGCTCCGGAGGCACCGCCGGGCAGGATCAGGAGGAGGATCAAGATCAGGATCAGGATCAGGAGCAGGTCAGCGGGGCGCGGGGTCGGCGGGTCCTATGGGGTGTTTCAGTGGGACCCCTCCTGGCGCTGTGGCCGCAGCAGCGCCTGTTGCTTCTCCCCGCTCGCCCCCGCTCCATCCCGCCGGGAGCAGGGCTTTCAAATAGACGCGGCTCCTGTAAGGTAAATATTTGTTCTCGCAGCCAGCAAAGCTCCGAAACTTGAGTTCGCCTGGTAGGTCAGCAAATAAAGCGCTTTACTGGCGTAGGGCAGTGGGTTCAGCAAGCGCTGTCAGTAATGGCACCCAGCTGCAGCCGAGCTCTCCAAGGTGGGAGCCCCCTTCTTCCCCTCCCCAGGCTTTGACAATTAACTATAAACAAGAGGTATGTGGGGCGTTACAGTGGGGGAGAATAAGATTGTTTAAGGAATGTTCAGGGAAGAGCAGCTGGAAGATGAAACTGGCTGTTTGAGCGGTACATAGATAAGGGAGGTAAGAGTATGAGGGGATGTCAAGTGATCTCCAGCCCCGTCGGCTAGCACTCACGGTATCGTGCTGCTGTGATAAAAATACCTCCCCATAACACTTGCAAGAAGGATAAGGGAGCACCTCCTTTGTGTATCATCGTTTGCTCAGCTTTGCATGGGGCAGGGTAAGATGCTAAGTATCAATTTGGCTGTGCATAGGTGCAGCGCAACGCGTGCTTTTGAAAATTTGCATGTAAAACTTTGTATGTCCAGAGTCAAAAAGGTCGTTTGCAATTTCAGATTTTTAATTTTAAGGTTTTGGCAGTAGGGGAATCTCTGAGGGGCACTTTTCTGCAGTTGTTTTGTTGGGTTTTATAAAGAGGAATATGTGAACAAGTGCATCAAAGACTTCATTCTGAAAGTTGTATGGAAATGTGGAAAGAGCGGGTGGGAGAGCAAAGGAAGCGGAATTCCAGCTTTCCGTGTTTGTTTATTGACTTTGCCTGTGTTCCTAACTTTTGCTTGCATCTGCTGTATGAACTTGTTTAAAACCAATGAATCTTTATTATGCTTCTCTCCATCTTTCTAATGGAGAAATACTTTGAGAAATACTCAGTCTACAAGGAAAGTGAAAGGTCAAATTGGGACAAGCATAAGCAAATATGGGTTGTTGTTTTTTAAATGATATGGCTTTTCCATCCACTTGCTCGAGAACAATTGTGAGGGCCTCTTGAACCTGCAGGAAGCCCAGTGGAAGTTAAAGCAGAGGGAAAACTCAAAAGAACCCTAGCTTTGTCCTGAGGACAGGTATAGCTTGGTACCAGAATATGAGAAAAAATAATAATAAAATTTATAAATTATGAAATCATTTCAAGTCCCAGTAACAAGATTTAAGCTGAGGGACAGCTCAAGACTAGTCTCACCACAGACTGCTGAAGTTTTTCTATCCATTGTAGAGACACATGACTTGCCGGTAGCTCTTTTGAAGTAATGTTGACATCACTTTTGAGAACTTAAATGCTTTATTTTACCTAAGCCAATTCCCACCTTCCCACAGCAGCTTTTTTCCTCTGTCTTTTGGGTCTGTTAATAAACTTCTTAATATTCTGTAAGTTTTGTGCCTGCTTTGCTTCTCCTAATTCTTATCTCACAGAAAGAAAATAAGTATGTAATAGATTCTAAACTAAACCACTACAGCCAGGGTAGTAATCAAGTGTCTTGGCAAAACATATAGCAGCTTATCTATCACACATCTGGGACTCTGCCCTATGGAAAGCCCAAATTAAAGGGAGGGGGCAGAAACAGGTTGATCTGTGTGACTGAAACACGGTAGGAATTGGGCTGGGAGCATTGTTCCCTGATTCCATGTTCCCTGGCTGCTTTCATCTCCCATCCCAGGAAGCAGAGGAATTAGAGGGATGGTGGCAGAGGGCACTGCTGCTACCATCCTGATTTCACTCCAGCAGCCCTATCCACATGTAGATAAGCACGGAAGACAGGAAGGAGGTAGGGAAGGAATAGGTAAAGATGAGATAATAAGAGCTATATTCCCCTCACTCCTCCTGTATCTGATCACAGTTCGTCTTTCTTAACGTGGTACCAGCAGTGTGGAAAAGTGATCAGGGTGGGTGGGTGTGTGTGTAAACAGAGGGAGAATGTTTTGGTGTAGGCACAGACCACAGAAGTGTTTTCTGGGTTCTTGAATCCATTCTCCCAGTTTCCTGTTATGCTTGTTACTCTGAGCCTCTTGGTTCCTCCAGACAGCCCATGCAGGCTCTGAGGCAGCAAAATGTGAGCCCATGTGGTAGAGAGTGTTTGAATGGAGGATGGGAAGAGAACAGATGGACAAGAGTAGTGGAGACTTTAATAATCGCCTTCCCCAAACATTTTAATAGTGTCAGCAAACAGGCACAAAAGGCAGGAGGAGACTCCTGTGAGTGCAAAAGAAGGGAAAATGAAACAGAACAAGACACAGTGAGACACCTCTTTGTTACTCCATGTGCAGCTCTGCTTCCAGCCCTCATTTACCTAACTTGTTTCCTGTTTGCCTCTTTCTGATCTCTCTCCTCAAAACAAACAAACTCCCACAAAACCCTACAAGGCCCTTGTCCCTAGACACTGCTTTCACTCTTCTTAGGCTACTCTGAGGCAGACCAGAAACTAAGTTCATTTTCCCTACAGCTAAGGATTTGTTTGAGCCCAGAGAGCCTTGGCCTGGTAAGATTAGCAAAGGACTGTGCTCATACAGGTAAAGCAGGGCCTCAATGGGGTTCTGCTTATTAGCAAAAAATCCACCTTCTTCCTGCTCCCTTCCACCCAAAAAGACATTTACAGGAATAGGATGAAACTTCCTCCCTGCTTTAGAAGTCTATAATGTGATGATTTAGTTTATCCGAGAATGATGAATAAGGAAATGTGTTTTATGATAACGATCACTCACTATAGGTGCAAAATCATTGAGCATGCTGGACAAAGAAAGGCTTTTCTGTGTTTTCCAGAAATATCCAACAGTGTAGAAATAGCAACGCAGCAGAAGATGACTTTGTTTAGGGCAGTAGATGAAAACAGTCAGAAGTCACTTTTCTATTGGTGAAGTTGCATCATTCAAGTCTCTGGAGATGTTTACCACTTCTGTTTGCCATCTCATCCCCAGAGATCACTCAAACTCTTTAGGTATAACCTTGAAAATCTCATAAGATACTCAATAGGATTTAGCAGCAGTGGCTGTCGCTGGAGCCATGTAGATATGTATGAAATAACTTTGCCTCAGTCAATGCCCCAAAAATTAGAAAGTTTGACCAGTGAATTATTCTGAGTTATTTAAATTCTCCCCAGTTTGCTTTCGTCTGTTCAGTGCTCTCAGCTCACCTGTTACTTTGAAGCTGAAGAGAGTCCCACCTTTGCTCAATCTGTTCTTTGTCTAAGCACCAGCTCTGAGGTGATGTCTTTGATAACCTGTGGCAGGTGGAATTTCTTCCTGTCACACTTTTGCAGTATTTTAGTTCTTCTTTTACACAGAGTCACATTAAGCGACAAAATAAAGGTGCTTCTTTTTTTGTAGTTAGATGCCTCTGCCTATGTTTTAGTGTGATCTTTTTATTTCAAGTCTCTGTGACCTTGTAACATTACAGTTACCTCTTTTGTTTCCATCTCCATGTGTTTATTTGCTATAAAATAGCAAATTTCCCAATAGCACTTTGCTCTTATCTGGCAATTCATTGATGCAGAGAACAAAGCAGTTGTATTAAAAAGATAATTTCTTTCTGAAATAAACATAAAAAGTAAATCCTGATGGCACTGTTGCCAGTCTAGGTCAATTTGTGTTTTTAATGTACATGTGCCAAGTTCCAATGTAGTGGTTTAGAGGACTGTAAGCATGACCTGGATTTTAAACTCTAATTTGATAACCTGTAAAGCAAGACTTTATGAATATTGTATGGTTCAGTAGCATTTCTTCAAAACCCGTGACTGAAACCTGATGAGGGGGAAGGGCTGTATATTTTCATACTGATCAAAAAGGAAAATTTGGTATCCTCAAATGCCTAAGACAGGGCATTATTTCTGTCAGATCATCAACAAACAAATGGGGAACCATTAGTGGTTTTCTCAACTCTGTGCATGTGTTATATAAAATATATTGTGTTTCTATGCTTAGTTGAATTTTCTGGGTTAAAACTGAAGTAACTGAGGATAAAAGTTGAGGATTGAATACAAGTTAAAACAGAGCACTTTATAGAGGGGGAAAGACAAGAAACCTGATGGTGAACAGATAGCATGTGTCATTTTTTACCGTTCCTTGAATGGTAAATAATGGATCTGACTTCCAAAAAGTTGCAAGTATGAACTGGTGGTTGTATGGGAAGCCTCTGGAGTATCACCCAAAGAAATGGTGGTAAATTGATGATGGTTTCCTGAAGCAGATGTGAATTTGGAGACAACAGATCAGCTGATTCTCCTTCAACAAAATCTTAAATTGCTTTGGAGGGGTGAAATTGGACTGCATCCTCAAAGTCAAGGAAAATACAGGTCCAAAGGATGCCACTGTCACAAGTCTTGCTTATCCAATGCTGACTGTGAGTGCTGTTTCCATTAGAGCAACATAACTTGTATGAATATTCATAGAGAATGATTCACTTGCTGGTTGACTCTTCATACACTTTAAGATCAACAGATTGTGTGCCAGTTAAAGTAATTAGTAAAGATAAATCTAAGATGTTGCATTCTAATCTGGATTTCCAGCACTTACAGTATGGAAAGTCCTGTTTTAATTTATCCTCTTCGGTAAACAAGCCTGGTTGGTCTCCACATTCAGAGGTGACTTAGCTGGGGATGCCTTCTTATTTCTGTGTGTGCTGCCAATAAAAATAAGTAATTTTATTTCCAATTTGCACTATTTTCAACCCAAACTTTATTTCAGAAATCTAATTTGCCTCTTGAATGTAGTGAATCATATTTTTATTCCTCTACAGTGCAGATGGTAGCATCTGCTTTAATAAAGCATAATCAGAACATCTTACTCTAATGGCATTGCAGCAAGATTTATGAGTATGTTTCTGGGATGATCACAAACTAATGCACATAATCCAGTCAGCTCCTAAACAGAAGAATTCTGATATTTCACTCCAGACAAAAAAAAAAAAAAAAAAAAAAAAAAAAAAAAAAAAAAAATCTCTAGCAAAGGCCTTGGGGAGATAATCTGTTTTATGTGGGTAGGTAGGAAACAAGCACAAACCACTTGTGAAAGCAGTATATGTGGTTCTCTTAAAGAATGTGTTCATTACATCTGAAGAAAAGAAAAAGCAAAATTAGTGAAGTCAATGTTTTCTTTCCTTGAAGTAATCTTCTGTAAATAAAAGTACATGTACAAAGCATTCTAGTGTTTGTACAGATTATATTAAACCTGGAAATTTCAGTCATAAACATTATAAATGATTAGTTAAATATTTCTTCAATTAAAATGCTCTTCAATTCAGAAAGTTGAATGTGTACAAAACAGAAATTTTGCCTGAAACTATAAAGTGGAGTTGCAGTCTGCTCTGGCAGTCTTCATACGTATAAAAAGAACATCATATTAGAACCTTTGTTACTAAAAGAAAGGAAAGTTGTTATAACAAGCTTTTGTGCAAGAAGAAGGTCTGTTCTGGCCTGCTTTGCAGGGCATGGTGCTGCTCTGTTGTGAAAAATACTGCATAACCCACAAGTGTTACTCACTCGTACTTTGCCCACTTTGTGCAACATTTCATAATAATTGTAAACCAGGCTAAGGATTAAAAAACTATTTCAAGAATTGTGGCCCAAATCTGTTTTCCTTTGATTGCCTTCTCCGATTTAATTAGGAAACTTGGTAGCATCTTCAGTTTCCTCTGCAGATTGTGAAGCGCAGCTGGTCCTGATTTAACTGGCAAAAGGCAGATTTTAGAAAATTGGTTTTTTACTTTTTTTTTTTTAGCATGGGGAGAGGAGTTTGTGTTCAGAGTAAATGGTTTGTTTTAAAAGGAATTCATGCTCTAAAATTTAGCTGGGATTCACCAGCCATTTGTAGTTTTTATTTAATCAAAGCTTCTGATTATCCAGGACTAATTGCAAATGGGAGTAGCAGCTGCTCACTTCCTTTGGAAACGCAGATTTGGGTACTTAGAAGAAGAGCTTCCAAATTAGGAGAGACTGATAAAAGTGCCATGCTAGGCAGAATGCCCAGTTTGCCAGGCAGTATGTTCATAAATATCATTTCACTGCAAATGTATTTTATTTGCTTTTCTTAACTAAGGAGTAAACAGAAATGTACGTGTACGTGTTTACAGCACAGTCATGAAGCAAACCTACCCCTTATCCATAAACACTAATAAAGCAAAACTACCCCTTATTAATAAACACTAACAGAGGAAAAAAAATTTCTTCATGACAGAAGAAATTTAAATGTATTTTAGCTTTTGCCAATATGACTATATTCATCTTTTCCAGCAGGAACGGACTGGATCTATATTATTTTGGAATTAATGAAACCGTCTTGAATATTTCCACTTGGAGGTTTGAAAACAACTGAAACAAAGGGGACTAAATCTCTCTTACATAATAGCAAATCAAATTTTCCTTTCAAATTTAATGGAAGAATACAAAGATGTCACAATTACTGATAAGGAAGCAGACTTTGATCCATTTTTGGGAAAATTAAATAAACTGAAGAAACTGATAGTAAATTCTGATTCCCTTTTCTCTCCTGAAATAGAAGCAGAAGATAATGTTATCCAACAGATGGTAATTTTCATACTTTAGTCTTTTGTCTATTTTTTTTTTTTTT
>VZTI01003267.1:828364-906400 GCA_013397865.1 Struthidea cinerea
TTTTTTTTTTTTGATGCAAATGGCCCCAAATGCAAGAAACTTCTGAGAAACTTTCCATGCAGGCAAATCAGCTGGTAGCTGTTAGGGCTTAAAGGTCTTTGTAAGTCATTAGCCTGAAATTATTTCATTTTGTGGCTGTTTTAAGAAAGAGGTCCAATAAAGGCATCGCTATCAAGGAGTAAAACACATGACTAAGTTGTTACCTCAGGAAACTCCATAGGTGTAGTCACAGACCAAATACGAGTAGTAGGTCTTTCAAATAATTCAAAAAAGCTGCTCTGAGTCTTAACATGAAATACTCTGGAGCAAGACAGGCTGTGTAAAAGCCTGACAATCAGCATACTCCCAGATGTCATTCCTGGTTTTGACAGTGCATTTTATGGCTTCTGGCCTTGCTGTGATGACATTCACAGCCCTTTAAAGTAATATGAGAATTCTTTTCCATTTTTCTGCTATGGGTATAAAGGGGTCTATTTATTTCAGAGGCAGTAAAATTTGACTAAATTTATAGCAATATATTGTTTTGGCTACAGTTACACTCTAGCATTTGCAATTTTTCTATTTGTTTCAACCATATGAAAGAGTTCTTCTTGGGACTGGAAGTAACACAGTAGAATTTTAGCTAGAGTTTTATTTTGGTAGCAAATCCTTTTGTGTCATAGTTCAAGTAGTTAAAATACTTATCTGGAAAGGAGTCTATAGAAATCCTGTGTGTGTTCATTATAATAGTTCAACTTGTGGTTTTTTCATGCCCTAAAAGTAATGGGAATTCAGAGAACAAAAGGTATCACTTAAATATACCCCAGTGACAAATCGTGCTGACAGCATCCTGCACTTCAGCTGTAAATATGTATAGAAAACCCAGAAGAGTACTGAGTTATGAATAGGTCTGTTTCTAGGTTCAGTTCTTGCATTCAGGTAATTTGCAAACCTTCCAAAAGCTTTCTGAATCCGGTGTCCTAGCAAACCTGTGAGCCAAAATGGCTGAATTAGAATATGGTAACTTTAGAGACTCGTAAGTGGAAGCTCGTAAGTTTTACTGAGCAATTAGTCTCTACCTGGAAATGACACATACTTTCAGAGTTTTGCAAATTCAAATAGGCATCCTGGTGCAGGGAACTGGGCTTTGCTTATCTTAGTCCCTTATATCATGTATAATTTATAAGGAGAAATTTACATTGATTTGACTTATCCTTGATAAGGTGATTTGACATGGAAACTTATTCATTTTACATTTGATGTGTGGAACTTGAAATGGTTGGCAGACAAGGCAGGATGGGCTTTGTGGATGACAAGAGCTTGAGAACACCTCTCATAGTTGATACTAAAAGATGTAATATATTACAGGAGAAATTCGGGATCTCTTTTTTATCCTGTGCCACTGGAGTATCCACTTTGTGGAAGCAGCACAGTGAGCACTTCAGAACTCTTTTAAAGCCTATAAAAAGTTTTCCCCAGATACTCAAAACTGGATATACAGTTACCTTTTTCTTTTAAATTATCTTATTATTGCTTAACTTGTTTCACTTATAGTGATAGAGCCAAAACAGTAATAGTGCACACAGATGAGTGTGAAATACAAAAACTGAGCACTTGAGTGGGTTTTCAGGGAGGTGAATCCCTTCAGGGCCTTCCCTAGGTAAATATGTGGTTCTGTGAGCAAATACAGCTCCTCTATCAAGCAGGTCATTGGGGAGGCCTATATATCTTGTCACACACTCATTGTGGGCTGCTCCATGCTCCCTCTAAAGCCAGCTTCTGGTTTCAGTGCATGCCTAATCTGTCTCTAGGCATCCTGGTGTTCATTCTTCTCCTTGGATTCACTGGAAAAACAGGGATAAACGGCGTTGCGTTCTTCTTGTCACCCGTAATAATGTTTCTTCAGCTGGGGGATGTTATGTGTTTCTCTCACCTCTGTGACTCTTAAAAGTATTGAATATTGCTCTTGGATGTCCAGTTCCTGTTCTGTCTTGCAGCATTACCTCTCTGTGTAATGCTTTTTTTTTCAAAATTGGAGAACTGTGTGACTACGTGAAGTATGGGAAGCAATTCTGATAGGAGGCTGTGATTTGAAATTCAGCTGTGCCCCAGTGTTTGATACAGATGCTTTCTTAGAGTTGGCCAGTCCTGCAGGGAATAAGATGTGCCACATTCTGAATAATGGAGGAGCAAAACCAGCAAAATAAGTCCTTTTAAATCAAGGTTTAACTTGCCACGAAGAATTTTTGCCTCTTGGTTATGATGTCCAGGTGTTGCAATGATGAATTACTTGTCAGTAGACTTGTCTTGTTAAAGTTTAGGGCTTGACATGACCGGTGATCTCAGACCCAGGGAGAACTTAACAGAGCTTGGGGAGAAGGATGTACCACTGATGGTGGGCACAAAGAATGCAGAATTTACAGGCCACAGGGACTTTTGGCAGAATTCCCAAGATAAGGAAGAAAGTAACAAAGCCAACTCAGCAACAGATGGAACTCTGCTCTGTGTGCGGGTTGGTCTCTTGCACACCAGGTGAAACAACTTATTTGGGGACAACAGTTGCACCTATTCTTTAGACAGAGAAAAGAGGAAAAACTTGAAAATGGCTTTTTTCCGAAGATATTTTCAATAATCTTCAGGAAGCAATCTATAGAATAATATTTTGTTTATAAGCACAGGCATTAAACTGACACAGCTGTTAAAATTTATGCTGAGTAATGTGAGATATGGTGCTTTTCATAGCGATCCATTTGCTGTTCCTAGTTTAGTGCTTTTAATCCAAGCGGATTTGATTTTGTTGAATTTGCTGTTTCGAGCAGAAGTATGTTTTTCCTTTCTTTGTTTCCCACAGACACTTTCCTCAAAATAGCTACTGAAGCTTCAATTTATACAGAAGTGCTTGATACTGCCAGTTCCTGTTAGTATAAATTCAGCATATTTGTGTCCACAGATGCAGGTTGGTTAATATTAAACCAGCCTAGTGATGTTTCCCGTTATTTATAAATTGCTGCACAGAATGTTTGAAAGGGGGAAAAATACTGATATGAAAATAAATTTTGCAAAGTCAAAAAGTTGACTTTTTAGTATACATTTTTAAGCTGTTATGTCTAAAGCTTAGTTTAGACTTCACAAGAGCCTTCATATCACATTTGTAAAGTTGAGGCAAATTCAGAACAGAGCTTTATAGTCAGAGTAACCCATGAGTAGATAGTGTTGCAATAAGAAATATTTTTCTTCATTGTGTCTATTTGAACAGTTTCTCTGTGCAGTCTAACCCTGACCTCAGGTTTTTTGCCTGAGAAATGGGGATCAGAATTGCCTCTTTTGATTGCAGAAAATCAATTTTCTAGGTCATCAACCCTGCCCTTTGTTCTGAGGTTCTGCTGCAGAAAAACACATCTTGGGTACCTCAGTATCCACTGCTGCCAGTTCCTTCACTGATCCTCACCTATTCCAGTGTCTGCCCATGTTAAGGAACATTTAGACCTCTCCACTCTTTGAAATCTCCAAAGTGAGTTATTTCTGTAAAGATTCATGGCTTTTACTCTGCATGGAAACATTCACACCTTCACCTGTGCCATCATGTGATTCTTTTGCGGCGTTTTTCTGAAAATCAGAAATACCCTGCACCTTGAACGCCTCCCGTAGCATTCCAAGGGCTGCATGGGCTCTACAAACTCTGCCAGTTGCCTGAGGAGTGTTTGCTCTTCGTGGGCAAGGCAGCTGATCTTTACAATGATCCTCTGTGTACATCAAGGAATGGAAGAAGTTGCGAAGATTTGAAAATTGGACCTCCTTGCGTTTCTTTGAGATAAAAGATCTTCTGGCCCTGTGTTAGCACTGACGTCCTTCAGTGAAGCAACTTGCGTTTTCACACTAATATTCCAAGTGATACCTGCCGAATTTAATGCAAAATATCTGTTTCACAGTGCTTATGTACACTTCTGCATCCCTGGTGGGATGAGTACACGTGAAATTAGAGTAATAGAGTAAGTTATTAGTAGTGCTTGCTCTCCTGAGTTGATTCTGTATCAATTTAATGGTAAAGAGTCACAGAATCCTGGAATGGTTTGGGTTGGGACTATAAAGATTGTCCAGTTCCATCCCCTCTGTCAGGGCCAGGGACACTTTCCACTAGACCAGGTTGCTCAGAGCCCCATCCAGATTGACCTTGAACATTTCCAGGGTTGGGACATCCACATCTTCTCTGAGCAACCTGTGCCAGGGCCTCACCACCCTCACAGCAAAGAATTTCCTCCTAATATGTAACATAAAGCTACTCTTTCATTGTAAAGCCATTCTCCCTTGTCCTGTCACTCCAGGCCCTTGTAAAAATCCCTCTCCACCTCTCTTGTGGGTACCCTTCAGGTACTGGAATGCTGCTGGAAGGTCTCTCTGAAGCCTTCTCTTCTCCAGGCTGAACAAACCCAATTCTCTCAGCCTTTCCTTGCAGGGGAGGGGAAATGCTATTCCTAATTCTCAAGGCTTAAAGAGTAGGGTTTTTTTTTTTTCCAGCAGTATATTTTGTCTAAATTTTCAGGAGTTTTACAGAAGCCAGCCTTGAAAATTTTGCTTATCATATCTACCCAATCTCTCTCAATTTCTGTCAAGGGTTTGTCCTCTGCTTTACTCTAGGGCAGAGTTAATTAGTGCATGAATTCTGTGTTTACTTTTATTATAACTCCTCACCTTTCAATTTACCGGAGCATGAATTTACTTTTGTGAGGTGGGGGTGGGGGGAAGGTGTGGTGTGAGCACTTTCCCAGGCATTGGAGCTGGAGTTCAGTAACTTCAAAGATCTCATTGAAACGTTGACCTTCATGGAAGAAAATTTGGAGCTGTGACCTTGAGGCCAGTGAGTACCTGAGATTGGAAGGCAAATAAAAAACACAGTTTATTTTGAGGATCTAACTTTCCTCAGTTGTAAAACTCTCTGAACTACATGTGGACTGCAATACCCAATCTGACTTTCATATGTGTTTATTTCAGGAGTGGAAATGTTCATATTTTGGCTCAGAAAGTTTCCTCTCATGTATTTTACCAGATACTGCTTTGTTCAGTCTATGTTTAAAACCAAAACATTTATTTATTGTGTTGCTTTTTTTTTAATTTTAACTAGTTAGCAGCTGGAACTAATTAGATGACAGACAAGTGAACTAAAATAATTAGAATTTTTAGACTTAGTACAGTAACAATTAGTGCAATTTTGGTTTTAAGATTAGCAAAGTCAGAAGCTAGAACATTTTTGCTTGATACTGCGTATAACAGAAAACTTCATATATCTGATAACAGTATAAAATCAAATTATGAAGGGCTTTTAAAAGTTTTTATGAACAAAGTTTAAAGCAACATTGAGGAAAGAAGGGCTTCCTGCAGTTGCTGGAAGTGTTACAGAGAGGAGCTGAAGAGAGCTCACTTTGCACATGCCATTCTGTCAGCGTCAGCTTTTATATGTAAGGATGAGACTTTGTGCAAACATGAGTCAGGAAATTTGGTTATGGTACCAGTAGGAACTGTAACTCAATATCCATTAGGCCCATGGAGGAGTTGCTATGAGGTGATTTGTGTCCTAAACCATCACGTATCAGTCAGATTTAGCATTTTTTAAAGGGAGCTTTCTTTTTTCCTTCACCCTCTGTTCCCCCAAAATTGAAATCCAGACTTGTATTAGCAAACTCAACAGATTTATTTTTGAAAAGAGATGTTTGGCTTTGACTTTGCCACTTCATAATGCAGTAAATTTAACTATGTTCAGTTCCCTTCATATTTTAAATCAAATTATTTAGCATATTATGTTTAAAAGCATCATAGTTCTTATTGCCTGTCGCTCTGACTTTTATCAGTAACACAGAAACGTGGTGGTTTTACAGTGCCAGGGTAACACCCAGCTGCCTGCAAAGGCTGCTTTAGCTGGTTTAGCCAGCTTGTTTTCATCATGCTGTCCAAATGCTGTACTTCATTTAAGGATCTCCCCTCTTATAAGGAACCCCAGCAATATGTTGAATAGAGACTTCAGCAGTTCTACCACCTACCTGAAGTAATTCACTATCAGGTCTTTGGCCAATCTATATTTCTCTTTAGAGCTGCCCATTCTGCCTTAGTGTGGACACTTTACACTTTCTAGCTGAAAAGAAATATTTCTAAATTCCTATTCTAGCTAATCCTCAAGCCCTCTGAATAGTCTGGATTTTACTGATTACTTAATGGGTAATCAATGAAAGAAGAGGTTTTTTTGCCTTACTGCCAATGCCAATGAAGCATATGAAGGGGAAATAGAGCAAGTAGTGTCTGTATTAGGAAATAAATGAAATTTAAACTAGAACCATAGAATGGTGAAAAGGTCAAAAGTCATCTGGTTCCAGCTCTTTTGCCATGGGCAGGGACACCTTCCACTATCCCAGGTTGCTCAGAGCCCCATCCAACCCGGCCTTGGACACTGCCAGGGATGGGGCAGCCCCACCTTCTCTGGGCAGCCTGTGCCAAGGCCTCAGCACCGTCACAGGGAAGAATTTCTTCCTGATATTGAATCTAAACCAACCCTCCTTCAGCTTAAGACCATTACCCTTTTTTTCTGCTGCTACTGCCCTTGTGGAAAGTCCCTCTCCAGCTCTCTTGTAACCCCTTTAGGCACTGGGAAGCTGCTGGAAGGTCTCCCTGAAGCCTTCTCTCCTCCAGTCTGAGCAACCCCACTCTCTCAGCTGTCAGATAAATAGCATTTCTGGCTGGATAGCCCTGGAGGATCCTGCATAAGTAGCATTCCTTAGGCAGTCATTCTAGTGATCATCAGAAATTATTCCCTGGATTGTTGGTTAGGACTAAGGATTAACTTAATTAGAGAGTTATGGCAGGCTCTGAAAGGCCAGGATCCACATGTGTATTATAATTTAGTAGCAGATGGTGCCATGAGTTGGAGGGATGGATCAGTGGCTGTGCTCCTGTGGGATGTCTGGATGCTGCACAGAGTGTGGCTGGGTAAAAAGGCAGGTGGGAAAGAGAGAGGGTGGAAGTTGGGCACATTTCTGCGTTCCAGGGCAGGAGTCATCTTGCAGCTGAAGGAAAGCTTGGAGGACTTCTGAAGCTTATCCAAGGCACTTGATATTTCCTTATGCCATTATCTACAAAGCAAGGTAATACTTGAATCTGAATATTTAAACACTTTACAAACATGTATTTATTCATCCCAGGGAAAAAGGTGGTGGTAGTTAATTATTACATGTGTCTGCTAAATGTAAGAGGAATTTGTAGGCCATGAACAAGACCTGGATTTCTGGAGTTTCTGTCAAAAACCACACCCCACTTAATTGATAAAGTTGGTAATCTCATTATTATGAGCAACCTTGGGAAAACATCTGAGTTGCCTAAATTCATGTTGCTCATATTCTTATCTCTGGGTAGCTGCTGGTTCAAGCCAGCCATGAAAGATTCAAATTTAATTAAGGCTTTTCATAATCCTGAAGAACATCTTGCTCACAGTGAAATGTCTGTTAAATATTATGTTTCCTTTGGACACAGTAAGTTGTAGTTTTACATACAGAATGTAGGTTAAGAAATTTGCAAGGGATATTGACTCTGAGCACAACAGTTCTACCAGAGATTTTTCATTTTATTTGAAATGCAAATCTCAGATTAGGAGTTATAGTGTAAAACTAGCTCAGCAAAATAAATTTCAGGGATTCAGACCAGTTTGCTCTGTCTGCACTTCCTGGAAGATCTCATTATTTTGGCAATTACAACAAACAGGGTTGCAATATCTCTGTGGGCTGGGCTCTAAATTAGTATGAGCGCGTGGCATAGAAGGGATGATAATAATTTAGACTTGTGTCTGCTTAACAGTAAAACTTTGGCTATTAACGGAGAGGAATTTTTACTGATCAGGCAAAAAAAGTAAATTCTTGCCCTCCTAGAGACCTGAAAAGGTGAGTAGCCTGGTTCTTGTATTTTGCTGGCATATGAATTAATCTAATAAGTCCTGAAGGTAAGAATTTGCTAATATTAAAGCTTGTACTGTAATGTTAGAGGTAGCTTTGGTTCAGTCCTTACCAAAGCTGAAAAAGCTTGGGTTTTTTAAAATATATGTATATATTTACATAATTAATTAAGTTGTGGTATTGTGCATCTGTTGAGGTCATTCAGGAATGAGAACTATAAAAGGAATTGTAATTAAAATACCAGCAAATAGACAGATCCTGTTTGAGAGATTGATACAGTTGTCTTGTTATTTAACAATATTTTTAAAAGAACCCACAGTTGAAGATATTTCTATAGAATTAGACCAGAAATGGTAGCTGAAAGCCCAGGAGATCTACCAAGCTCTTTTCATAATATTGCTCAGAACAGCCAAACTGTAAGAAGGGAGTGTCTGGGAAAGTAAGACTTGCCTGGAGCACAAGCAACAGGTCTGTCTAGAAAAAGATGTCAAGCAAGTAATATTACATTATCTCTCCAGTGCAAAGAACATTGCTTTTATTAATAAATTGTTGTTTGATCAGCAGGTTTTGCTATAGCTTAATGCAGTTAGGCAGCAAATACACTGTGGGCACGGGTGAGAAAACAGGCTGGCTCTGGAGGCCAGGAGAAGATAGGAGACTTTCTTCTGGTGGAGTTTTTCAGCAAAACTTTCTGGGTTTTGCCAAGGCTTTGATGGGAGGTTTTTCTGTAAGTGAATTTTCAAGTTTGCAATGTAGTTTATCAGCATTTTCTGTCCCTTTGTCACTACAGGTGACGAAATGCTGTATCAGATGGTAAGAAGAAATGTAGTCCTGCATTTCTCGTTTGAACAGCCATGTACTGCTCCAGCCCACGGAGCAGTAGCTGTCATCACAAACAAGAGCATGGAGTGCAACCTAGAAATAGAAACTCTATGCTATATTTAGCATTTTTCACTCTTTTTCTTTCTTCTAATTCTGAGCCAGAAATCTGCTGCCCTGATTTCCCAACACAGCTGGTGGCCATGCATTTCTGGGGGAGCGGCTGGTGGCCACAGCCGCGAGGAAGCCCCGGTGCCTCTCTGGCAGCTCTTGGCTGTAGGTGGATTTCCTGTCACTGAGGTGATTATTACCCGTGGTATGGCTGCTTTGAACTAGAGGAAATACTGCAAGGAAGGTGGATCATTGCAGCTGAGAAGTCTTTGGTGGCCTGTAATGTGGCAACAGAAGATGGAAATCTCCCAAGACCCAACAAATGGAAGCAGCAGGATCAGAGGGAGTGTCCATAAAGTCCGCATGTAAAAGAAAGCACTCTGAAATTTTAAGCTTATATCAGCTGACTTAATGACTTTCCTTATTATTCCGAGCACAATTTATGTTATTTCCTTACCATTAAATGAACTATTTGGGTGACATGTACTTTGGTTAAATTTAGTGTTGTTCGTACTTGAAAGATTATTTTGACAAAAACGGAGGGGCCAAAACCACCCATTCATTTACATTAGTCTTAGCCTTGGGTGACACTAAAGATAAGGCATTCTCACATTGCTCTTCAGATCAATGTGATCTGGAGTTGAATCGTGGCTTACCCACTGTGACAAGCTATAAATGGCAGAGTTCAAATTAGAACGTTGCAGTTTCTGACTCATTCCTGCGTCTGTCTCTCTAGGTAGTGGGGTTATATACATAAACCTGAATGAACATAGGATGCTGATAGCACAGAGGTTTTATTAATAAATTAGCTTTCTTTGTGTATGTTTCACCAGCACCACAGACAAAAGCCCGTGACTCAGGAGTCTTCGTTTTTAAGAGAAGAAAATAATTTTGATTTGATAGTAGAAATTTTCACTGTAATATTTGTTTAAATTCAAACTACTTGAATTCTTAGCACCTGTAATCCCATGATAAACACAGATTAGTGGCATTTCAGCAGCACTGGAATAACAGGCCCCGCAACCGTAGGCCCATTTCCTATACACTTAGTCACAATTTGAGTTATTTGAGGGATATCTCTGTCCATGGTCAGATAGGTGTCTTTTGTGATGCTTACAAAGCTGTTAAAATTGAACAGTTTTTAATCACAGCTGTTAAAACTTGCTGTATAAGGAGACTGAATGTCAAAAGACTGAATTGCAGCCTTCATGGGAAAGAAATCAAAATGCTGTGACCCTTTGTGGGCTTTGTGAGTGCTTTGAGTTGTGTGTTAGAGCACTGTGAATCACATGCACAAGAACGATGCCTGTTTCCTCGCTGTGTGGGCACTGGTCTCATGCTTCAGCAATGAAGTGATGTGCAAAAGGGCCTTATTCCAGAGGGGATTTTCACTGGCAGTGAAATGGACTGCATAAATTCTTCTCCCCTTTGAAATGTCATCTGTTGGCAACAGCAGCTGATACTTGACTTAGAGTCCAGCAGCACTAACTCACAAGCGCAGACTCATTTTGGAAGATTTTTTTTTGTTGTTGTTATCCTTAATGTCAGATGGCAGCATGAATGTATTTAATCCTGTTTTAAAGTAGCAGCAGTAACTTCAGAGACTTCATACCTGGGGAATTCTGGTTATTTGAACAGAAAGAATTGTATTTTCAATGTCATGAAGGATGTGGTGGGAAGGTTGAATGGGGATAGAGAAAGGAGGAGTAAAAACTATTTCAGAATTACCTTTGCTCTTAAGGCAACAAGCAAAAAGCAGAGCTCCTACAGATTTCTGCTTATAGACTAGACATGTTTTGCCCCATGTCTGCATTCCTTCATTGAACCTTAGCCAATCCTCTTTTTTTTTCCCCACAGAGGAAAAGGCTGAAATACACTGAACTTTGAATCTAGGAAACCATTGATAAGGATGATGAGCAGGGGAATCTCAGGCTTCCAGTACTTGAAATTCTTTGGGCTTTTTTCACTTGCATTTCACCATTTTAGTAAAATCTCTTCAAAAAATGAATCAGAACGCCCAAGTCATCTATCAAGAATAGGAACAGTTTTGTCAGTTTTCTTATTACTAGGCTGTATTTTTGGTAGTGTGGACTTCTGTTTGTGTGGCTTAATGTATAATGTGACAGTGAAATATATTTTCTATCAGGTTATTTAGTGTAATACACGTGGTTTATTCTGTCTTTTCAGTAGAGAGAGCAAAGGTCTGAAGAAATCCCAGATGATGGCTTCTGATGCCAGTCATATGCTGGAAGCAGCTTTGGAGCAGATGGATGACATCATTGCAGGTACAATAATGCTTTATTTTACACCATACTGTCTTGAGATTTAACTATGGTTTACTTTTTAATAATTATTCTCAATTTATCAAATTCCCTCACATGCAGATGTCACTATTAACACTCTGGTTAAAACTCTGTAGAGAAAACTGAAAGTAAAATAAAGGAAGAAACCCCACAATTTCCCCTCAGACATGTGAATATTGGAGTAAGAGAGATTTACTTTGCTTTAATGCTACATGGTAACTTAAACACATCCTCAGCCATGTGGTAACATTCCATACTTTATATGTCAGTTTTTTATTTCAATGTGTCTTTAAAAAAAGCTTTCACCAAGCCTTCTGGCTGGCTAGATAATATATAACTGCATTTTACAAACACATGCACATATAGATACATAAAAATATACATTATTTTCTTTATTTATGATGTATTTATTTCAAACAGCTTGTCTATTACTTATCTTCGTGGCCTATCTTTTTGTTGAATTTTATATCCAGAAGTGGAGCAGTGAATTGTTTTTCACACTTCTGTCCACTAGAAAGGCACATGATGCAAGAAGAACTTGCTGTCTTTTGGTGGTCTCATGGCAAGGCAGTTAAAAGATTCTCTCTCACCATTACAGCATCCCAGAAGAGAAGATAATTTCTGTGGTTAGGCCTTGGTAGCCTTGGGGTTTGTGCTCACACACCGCTCAGTAGGATCTCCTAAAAGGAGTGTCAGGGTAGGGCCATGATCTCACTTGTGAACAATGGGAAAGAATTCACTAAAGCTTTATAAATCTAAATAGTGACACCCAAGCTGAGCCTTCTTCCCTGGTGATGAAGACAATGACATCAGCCTCTTGTTGCTGCAGTTGTGCTGCTCCTTGATCTTCTTCCTGCTCTTACAAAAAAGCTTTATGTCCAGAGACTAATGTGGAGCTTTAAATGTCACCATCAGACTAGCCATGACCAGGCTGGAAGTCATTATCCAGGATTTTTAATTTAAACAATCCACTAGGGTTTCGTTTGTTTGGTTTTTGCATCCTCATATGAGTCTTCACTTTATTCTAAGCATGCAAGCTTTTTCAGACTGCTGAGATATACAGAATTGTAAACATGAATACGGGATTGATATAACCGAAATAACTTTTCACACTGATGGAACAAATTCTAGGCAAATAGGAAAAAATCATATATATATTTCCTTCTCCTGCATGTAAAACCTTATTCTAACAAGATTTTAACCAACGGAAGTTAATTGGGGTTTTATTTTTTCACACCTTACAAAACACAGAAACAGATAGGGAAGCATTGAAATTCCCTCAGATGTGCAAGGAGAGAATAAGAAAAGCAAATCCCGAACTATAATTCACAAGCTAGGGACCTGTAATACTTTTTTAGCCACTGTAAGCCTTTGGGATACTGTGGAACCTGTGCTCAGAAATCATCTGCACACAAATGCAACTCAGTGTCCCTTTTCTGTGGTGATTTATGCATAGCTCAGCACACACTGGTGACATGGATGGTTCCATCCTCAGAAAAATCAAGAGAATGAAAAGAGAATCACTCTATTTAAATTGATTTTCAGAATAGACCCTTATATTTTTTTTTTTCCGGGACCTGTCAGTTGGGAGGCTAGTCCTGGGTAAGACAGTAGGTGTTTAGTGTTGGCTGTTTTTTTCATGGTATGGAAAGATAGCCTCATAATACGTGGCATAACTGATCAAATGGAAATATATGACTGCCTAAGAAAATCTTCTTCTTTTTCTAAGTTTCATGCTAGAAAAATACTTGAGGCCAGAATAAAGTTTTCATTTTGTTTGTTTTTAATATTCTTTTCCCTGCTCCTTTTTCAGGTTGCTGGTGCCATGCCATTTCAGGGTTTCATCTTGATAAACAAGGGATAGAATTAAATTTTGCCAGGCTTTCAAACGACATCACATTTACCCCCACCACTTATCTGTAGTGATGGTGGAGAACAGTGGTGCAGAGAGGCAAAGCAAATGTTGGAAGAACTATTCAGTGGAACTCAGCTGGTAACAGCTGCTCTGTGGTGGTGACCAAGCTCTAAACTAAAAAGATTCAGGCATGCCAGTGGCATGTGGAGTTTATTTCCACAGTGCACGGGTAGGTCACGAGCAGATTGGCAGCCTCTCCAAGACAGTTGACTTTGTGACTTTGCATTGCTTATATTTTCAGTCCAATGTCCACTGATAGGCAGCATAACATCGAAAACAGGCTTATACAAAGACATCTAAGGGGAGAAGAAACAGAGTATTTCCCAGACAGTGCATCTGTCAAGCCTCATCGATGTTAACTGAATGTTTCCCATATGATTTCAGAGTTATTTCTACCTGTACTAATAAAGGAACATATACATTTATTCCTTTACTTAGTGAAAACTCAACTGTTTGGAAAGGTTGTTTACCTTATTTCTTTATTATTTTTCTTTGCTAGGAATAGATAAAACTTTTTAAGAAAGATTAAGTCTGTTGTCATTCTCCTCTAGCCAATGTTCTGTGTGTTCCGGAACTATTTCTTCAATATTCTGGTATGATTGAAGGACCAAATACATCTGCTGGAGTCTATGCTTGGATACAGTTATTATCCCAATTTGTCTGAAATTGAAGAACTGAATGATTATTCAAGTTTGATTCTCCTTAATTCAATCCAGTAAGCTTCTGTATGCAATTTGGGCAGGGACTGGAAAACAGGAATGGTTTCATGTCCTGTATGGGGAGAGAAAAAATAAAGTAGAAAACCCCTTTGAAAGGATGACTGTAAGACTTTACTGAAACAAACCAGGACTGAGATTTCTTCAAATATGGGAAAAATCATCTGTACAAATGTAGCTGCTCTTAGAGTCAGCTGGAAACAGCAAAAATCAACAGCTAAGAGCTTGTGCTATTTTAGTTCAGTGTATCCAGATTCTGTGGACATCTCCAGGATTCAAAGACCAAGGTTAAACTTCATGACTGATGTAAACTTAGGCAGCTGATAAAAAACACGTCTTCTTTTGGAATGAGGCCTGAGTGGGTACCAGGAGAGCCACATGCTTCTCTTGGCCTCAGAAACTTCATCTTCAGGCACAAAATTAGTATTAATCCCATTTTAGAGAACTGAGAAATCCGGACATGTATGTCTGGCATTTCTTAACTTTTGAAGCTTAACATGCAATACCAGCATCCTCTCTGTTTAAAGAGAAAACAGTCCTCATTTTTTTCATTCACTTTATTATCATCAAAATATTTGATTGAGGCCTTGTCCTTTAGGCTAAGGACTGGGTTTATGGAAATATATATTACAAGTATTTACAGATTTGCACTTTTAGCTGTCCAGTTCTAAAAGTCCTGTCCCTTGCTCCAAGAGGCGACATCTCTCACGCATGATTCTGATTAATCCAGCCAAGGAGTCCCACTGCAGCCTGTGCTCATTCTCAGTGCACCACAAAACGTATTAGTGCTCAGACTGCATGAGGGGAGGATTGTGAGGCAAGATTAACAAATTGAATTTCACTGGGCCTGATCAAATTTGACAGATAGGTCAGTGTTCCCAAGTCTTTTATGCTTCAGTACATCTGCACTGATAACCCGCCCTCATAGCTGTATAAATTAGGCACGCTAAATGATTAGCCTTATTTGACTAAAATAGCAAAAAGGGCTAATGTGATTGTCAAAGAACATCACTGAGCCATTAGCTGGAATGACTTGCACTCCAAACAGAGGCTTCCTCTAAAGAAAGCACCATATATCAGATCCGTCCACTCATTCTTTATTTGAGGTGCATGACTTTGGCATTGCTTCCTCTGAACTTTAACCAAGTCATTATTTCTCCTTTTATTCAGCTTGCACCTGCTTATTAAAATGTGTTTCTTTATAGGACTGTAGACTGTAGATTTTGGTGATTTTTCTTTGCAATACATCCTAATAAATTAATACAGTTTTTATTTTACTAATTATTTTATATCAAACTGCTTCTCTCGGTCCTGAATTTGTAAATACATTATTTCCCTTTGTAATTAGTGACTATTAATTGTAAGGTCTAAAAACTCCTAGTCTGCTGCAGCTCCAGAGTCTCTTCAAATTCACCAAGTTATCAGTGTAATTATTGAGTTTCCTTTTAACCAGAGCTCCTGCAATTATTGCTTACTGGAAAATAATGAGAAAGTTAAATGTGCAATCACACGGGTCTGTACTGATATTTCAGTATTAGCACAGAAATATTAAAAACTAAATAAAATTAAAAAGTTGGGCCAGAAGTTGTCTAAGGAGTATACATGTTTGAATTCCCTTCTCCTGAGGTGACAGAATGTTGGTGTTCAGTTCATGGCTGTGGCTGCTGTGTTAGAAACCCAACCACTTCCACAGCCTTGCTGGAAAGGGGCGTCCAGAGGAAATTGTGCTTAAGAGATGAGCAAGGTTTTAGTTCAAGTTTAATATATTTTCCTCATGGGATCTACCAGCCAGAATCTGAAGGAGGACCTGTTTGTGGGGATTAGTAAATCATCTCTAATAAATGTTTAGAACTTGGATTCTAAATCCAGGGGTGGACAAAAAAAAAAAAAATACTGACAGTCATTTGAACTCCTTTGGATGGATTTTAGGTTTTGTGGAATAAATTTTTTGCTGAGTTCCGACATAAATAAAAGGAGAACAAAATATTTCCTGGTGCCCTCATCCTTTACCCCTGAATAGCCACATGTCATCACAGGATTCATTCAGTCTCACAGCACTTTAACTAAAGATGGACACTTCTGTTCTGCTTCATGGGGGATTGAAATTGTCCAGACCAGACAGAGAGCACTTAATCCTATTTTTCTGTGGTGTGTGTTGGGGAGGTGCTGGTGGTTCTTATTTGAAGTACATGCTGGGTGACGTGCAGCTGATGGGCACAGTTGTGACTGTGAAGAGTGGCTAGAAAATAGCTTCTGTTTTTTCTTTTCAGTTTGTACACTTCCAGATGATTTTACATTTTTATCACTTAAATCCTATTCAAGGTTTGCAATATTTTCAAAATTTGATCTCTACAGTAAAGGTGTATAACTTTTTATAATTTTAGTAGGAATCTTCACAGAATTTCACTTCAGAGCACTGAACTGACTGTACTTAAAATAACAATGAGAGAAACAGAACAATTTAAATACTGAGCAATTTCCTTCATTGTAGATCAGTGTAATTGGACAACAACAGTTGCAGTGGTTTTCTTGCATCTTCTAAATAAATTACAATTGTGTTAAAAGGCTGTGCTTCAGTTATGATTAGTGCATTTCATTTTTATTTTCTGTTCTTTTTCAATCAATGAGTTAGGGTTTTTTTCTCTGAACAAAAGAAATAATATATCTAGAGCGCTCCTTTATCTTGTTACTGCTGTGCATTAAGTAAGGTGAGCATTTGTGAAGTTATCACGTAGAGGTTTTTTTAACCATTAACTACAGTGTGTTTATGCATAGATCTTATAGCAATAGAGATAAGAAAAAGGAAATTACATAGAAAATTACTTGAAACAAGGTCTTTAATAGAGAAATATGTAATCTCCTGTCATAACAGTTTCAGAAAATTATGTGTCAAGAATGATGGGGAAAGGGAAGGACAAAAAAATTGTGTGTGATCTCTGAACATCCAGGACATTAAAGGAGGAAATATAAAAGCTTAACAGAAATATTTAAGGTTTATAATTGGTGGGGTTTTATTTTATAACACTTAAAATTTGTTTTAGGTGATGACATTTGTCTTCAGATACTCGACTTCAGAAAGACAGATTAGTAAATTCCTTAGATGTCAACAATAACCTATTTATAGCAATTAAAAATGTCTTAGAGATTTAAAAATATAGCAGTTCGATGTCTTTCTATTCACTTAATTCATAATTTTTCACGTCAGCTCTCTGTGTCCTTGCTCATAATTTTGTTAGCGACACCTGTGACGTGGCCTCTCCAAGTGTACACACTTGAATAACCATTACAGCAATTTGTTATTATAGCCAGCTATTTATTGAAGCTTTCACACGTGCTGTAGCCTTCGAGTTAAGACCTTGCCTAAGTGCCAGGTGCAGCTCTGATCTGTGTTTTAAAAGCATGTGAAAATCAGGGCACCTTGCACTCTGAATTGTGCATGTATAACACTGGCAACTGATTCCTTCCCCAGGGTTGCCACAGCAACCTGACCTTCGGAATCTCCTCAGTTTTGAGTGCTTAACCTTGCAAGAGGTCACTACAGCTGTTTGGGCTACTGTCCCCAAACGTGCTTCCCACTCTCACTTTCTCACAGATCGTGGGGCTCTGAGCACAGGATTGAGAGGGGAGACTCTCCACCTTGTCTGTAGGACTGATGGATCCCCTCTGTAAACAGGGCAGTACTACAGAACTTACAGAGCTGAAAGCACTGAGAACGTCTTTCCTACAAATACTTTACTATCATTAAAAAAAATAGGTGTTTAAAATTGTTTTTTATAAGGCAGAATTGTCCTTTGAAGGTCCAAGTCAAACCAATTTACTGATCAGTTTGGTCTTTGACTTCCCTTGCGTGTGTCCAGCAAAAGAACAAAATTAGAAGTTTTCTTGAAAATGGGAGTCAAAACTAATTCAAAATGCAAAAATACTTACAGTTTAAATATACTACTTTAAATTCTTTATTTCTGAGAAGAGATAGTTTTTTTAGTATAAAACAGCAAAAATAGTGTCATGTCCTAGACGCTTACATCAGCTTACCAAACTGCAGTAGTGCTTTGCATTTATACCAAATAAACTCACAAACAGCAATGATGTATGACTGAGTTTTGAGAAAGGATTGAAAAGAAACAGAAATGTAAATAGCTGCAGATACAACATGTGGCAAAGAAAGGCAGATAAACCATGATGGCCAAAACCCCACGGGACTGAAAATCTGAGACACAAAGGTCCTTTTGTAATTTGCATGATGTGATCTGTTTTTCAGTACATGAGTCGGTCAGTTGTTTAACAGGCAAGTGAACAGTTTTCTAGGATTTCAATTTAGTTTGATATCATTAAATTCAAAATTGTATCTTGTCCGCTTCCTACTTTAAGGCAATGAAATTGATTTGAGAGTCTTTTTAAAAATGAAAACAGTGTAATCTTAATGAAACAAGTTTCCTTTATTTCCTCACAAACTGTGTGTTCTTACTACTCCTTATCAAAAACAATTACAGATTTTGTACTGAAACCACTGTTTTGCTTGGACTACTGGCTTCACTGGCCCTCAATACACTCCTTTTCAATGTGTAATTTAAAAAAAAAAAAAAGAGAGAGAGAAAAATGTTGCAAATATTTTTTATTCTTTAATGAATGTGTTGATCCTGTTTTTCCTGTGCAATGGAGACTCAGCCTCAAACCTCCATCACTGCTGCATAATCCATCTTCCTTTTTTCAGCAGGCTGCTTAGCTTGTGTTTCTGGATAGGAGAGACCTTTGTGTTGTAGCTGTGTGTGCAGTCCCTAAATGTGCTGCACATCACAGCTCAGCGTCTGGAAGTGTGTAGGAAAAAAGTCTTGAGTAGTTACACCTATAATTTGCATAAGAAATTATAGACAGTTCTTGAAAATTGTCTCAAAGGTTCCATGTGTGATTGTAGGAAGAGCTCAGCTCAAAACCATCTGAGCTGCATGAAGCTCTCATCTGAATGTGGTCATTAGCGTTTCTAGGCTTGGAAAATTTTTTCCTAGGGCTTCCTGCTAATCCAGCTTAATAGTTACTTTTCCCTGTAGTTAAAGATCTAAAAGCAGAGATTTGAGGAGAAGTTAATACGAGCTGTGATTCAAAACACACTGTTTGTGATGTATTCTGCATTACAGTATGGGGAGAAGAAAGGATCGTGTGAGCTCCCTCTTCACTCATTTTGCAGGAGGCTTAGGAACCAGGAGGCTGAAATATGTCCTGTCCAGCCCTTACTGCTAGTTTACATAAATTCACATTTTCAAGGCTGTCTTCATGAGAAAAAGAAAACTGTGCTTCAAAGAAAATTACTCTTTGTAGTCTTGAAGGAGAGAGGAAGAACCTGGACAACCTATATGCTCACTGAGTAAAAATTCAGGTAAAAATGTGTTCTCTAGCAGTGTAATGATTGACTGAATGAAAGGCCAGAGGAAATTTATGTTTATAACTCTGTTCTAACCACTGTTGGTCAGATGTCAAAATTGTTACTCTTAAATAATTCAGCTTTGTAGAATGTCTTCCTTATCCATCATAGATGAAGTTTTTGGGGGTTGCTGTGGGGTTTTTGTTGTTTTTTGCAGGTTTCTGATCTAAAGGAGCCAGCAGTCTTAGGAAAATCTCTTTTTAACCACTGATGGTTGAGTTGTGCATTACCAGGACATTTTTTTTTCAAAACTCAGCCAGTTTGAGAGCAAAAAAAATGAGATGAAAAGGATGAAATTAAGATGCGAGGGCAAGTGAGAGATCAGACACAATATCTACTGCTAAGAGAGATGGAAGTTGTGTGATGGATGAATGTATACAACATGAGCTGAGCAGAGGGGATTTTCAAACTGGCCAGGCTTTTGCCTCTTTCTTTACTTGCGCTTAGTAACTTATTTTTGCAAGCTACCGGCAGTGCTATTTTCTGAATAGGTTATGTATTTGCCCAAAAGGAATGTTTCTTTGAAGCCATTCTGCTAATTGCAAGGAACTCTGAGAGAAAAATGTGCTTGCCCAGTCAGGGTGTAAGAAATGTGTAACTTGAGAGTTGTTTTCCTTGTTTTATTACTTATTTTATTCTTCCTACCTACATATAAAGTGCAGCAGCATTTAAGCTCCTTCACCCACTGGCTGTTTGGGGAGGTCAGAAGTGAGCTACTTGGAATGCCTGAGTTTCAACACTTTTTCTTCCTTTCTTTCTTTCTTTCCTGCTCCTCTAAAGTGAACATTCATGATGAATAATTGTGTTCCAGTAGTACACTCGGAAACCATGGTGTTGAGTATTATATAAACATCATGACAAAAGATTCCCCTGTGTCCTGTTTACCCCTGGAAAAAGGAGCGAGGTACAGGAAGACTGTGACTTGCTCAAGGAAAAAAATGAGCCCTTTTGCAAGAGTTCAAAACTGCACTCATTTTTCCTGAGTATTGATGAAATTCTGATGGTTGAACTGCATTCTTCACCTCTTCAGTTATATAGACTTATAATAAAGCTACACACAAGCAAAGAGCTGTTAACGGTGGAGACTTCTGGTAACAAATAATGTTCTGTGGCATCTCTTTTTCTTTTTGTTTCCATTAATCTGCAAGGACATCCAAATTCTTACTGTCTGGTGTTAAAACTTCATGTACTTTGCAGCACGATGATGTCAAGGTTTAAAGCAATGCAAATACAATTATTTGCTCCTACGCACTTCTGTTTTCCAGGGTGTGTTCCTGTCCTTCTGGTGAGCAGTGCAATCCTACTTAATATGAAACTACATGGAAAGCAAATAAGAGAACCAAGCCTGTGATTCATTTGAATTTTAGCAGCAAATCAGGAAGATTTCTGAATTAAAATGCTGAGTCGAACTTGGTATTTCTGCATTTCTGTACCTAGTACAAAGTGCATTATTTGTTGCATTCAAATCTCCATTTTCTGTTGCGGCTAGGAGAATAAAAGGTACTATGTTAGCAATCCATAGCAAACCAGTTTTAAAGTAATTTAGCATTTTGCAAAATGTGAGGATGCTCAGAATTCTGCCAGTCTGAACTGTCAGTTGAAAAGCCTGGGATAACTCAAGGATATGCATATGGAGTATGCCCAGTCTTAGGAAATCACATAATTCCTGGCTGGCTCTGCCTGTGCTCCAGCACTTTAGAATTTTTATCCTTTATAGAATTGAGTTTCTCAAGGGTGACAGTTCTTTCACTTGCCAGGATTAAGGAGTGTGTGTGTATGTTGTTTTCCTTAGTGTTTTGGTAGAGGCAAATCAAATAAAGGCATGCTGACGTGTGAATATCACTGACACTGACTATTCCTGCAGAGGCTGAGATTATTTTCTGTAGAAGGCAGATGTTGCCAGGAATGTTGTAGCCACGATCATGTAAGAATTGAGGCAAGAGGTGATACACAGTTAGTCATTTGGGCTAGCAAGGAAAGATGTTACTAATGCTGTCCTGGAGAAAGTTACAGTGGTTCATATGGTGGAGGTGTGTATTTGACTATATAAACTGTCTACCTAGGACAATTAACTGAACTCCTGAACAACTGTTTTAAATTGTATTTAGCTTGGCTCTTATTTCACATCTGAAATATTAGTTGTGGGCCTGTAAGTTAATGTGGTTTTGTTTGGATTGTGCAGAATTTTGTTTGTTTGTTTTCCACTTGTCTATAAATAAAAAGTATTAATGCAAGTAACATGAAGAAATCTATAGCAGAATGCTCCTTTCAGTTTTTCCCATTCCATAATATTTTAAATTGCTAGTTCATTCAAGGGGTAGCCACCAAAGCTGATTATGAAGCAGCTTTGAATTGTGTCTGATTTCACTTAGCAAGCACTTTTCACACTAGAAAAAGAAAATATTGGCATGGAGTTTTCCAAAAGAAAGAGTGAGAAATGGCTCAATAACTGAGGAATCATTGCTACTTAAGAAGTCAGTGTCATATATCAGTTTGTGTGTGCATCTCTCAGAGTGTAGGTAGGTAATAAATGCTCTGGCTGAATGAAAAGATGTAATTGGCTTTATGATCCAAATGGCCCTTACACAATTTGGAAATCTGCTATTTTTAGTTGCTAAAGTTTAATATTGATCTGCTTTAGGAGATACATAAACAGAAATAATCTGGCCTGAGGAGCTGAGAGCATAGGAATACATAAGAAAATATCATTCAGTGGTTGGAGAACACAAGTCCTGCAAACCAGTCAGTTGATCCTCCCCTCGAAAGGAAGTAATTCAGGAAGCCAAGGTTGATTTACGGGGTGAAGTTGTCTCGTGTGGCAGCCTTTGGAGCACCGGATATTGAAGAAACTTTATCTTGGACATGGTCTTAGCCAGAAATTAAGATGAGATCTTGCACTTGAGGTATTAAAATAAACTCATAAGCAGCGGAAGTCAACAGGATCAAACAGAATATTCTGAGTCTGAAAAGAGATTGAGGTAATATGAAATGCTCCAGTAGGGAAAATGAGTGTTGCTTTACCAAAAAAAAAAAAAGAAAAATCCTACTATGGAGCCTTTCAAAATTTCTACGGAGGGCTTTTCATTGTTTAGAACAGTCAAAGAAAAACCCCCACATGCATTGTAGGGTAGAATTCAAGCCTCACAATTTTTTGCAAAGACCTGACAGAATACTTTGGGTCATTAAAACAGTGGTTGAAGAACACCTGGTTAATATTATCTAAATTTTCCCAAAGGCTGTGAGTAAAGTTAAGCATGTAAAAAATGAGAGACAAAGTATCATCCTTGTTCAAAAACTGAGTGATGTGGGGAATAATATTAGCACTGAATGATCAATTAGCAGTTTGGTTAAAAGCTAATCTAGGTGCAGAAGGCGTTTCTGTGTCCTAGGGCCTGGAGTGTTGGTGTATTCATGAGTCGTGTATCAGGCTACATGTAAAATGAAACACTGGGTTCAAACACAGTTTGTAGTGCCTGAATCATGGTAGATAAGTGACCACAGCAGGCAAACTAGCACTGATTAATGTGAGGTAGTGTGCATTCAAGAAGAAAATCTGAATTCCTTATATGTTTGTGCATCACATTAGATGTGTCTGCTCGGGGAAAAAATAAACTTAGCAGATAATTTTCAAAGAGCCCGTGACGACTTTTGTTCCTTTCATAGCGAACATGTAAACTATGTTAAACACAGGAGTAAAAAGAAGAATAGTAAGGAGATTATTATAATCCCCTTGTGGACATCAATTACACGGTCTTCTAATGAACACCATATGCTATGTGGATCCAGTACAATGTGAATGATCAAAAACCTAAAATAAACCCCCATTAAGTCAAATAGGAGGGGAAATTGTGATTGTTTATGCCAGAGAGAACATGAATGAAGACATATGTACAATCTATTAGGTACATGAGGTAATGAATTGCAGATAAAAACTTTAAAAAGTAGACCACATAGAAGTTTTCCACCTGAGTGGTTCTTAAAGAAACAAAGGCATATTAAATGAAATCAAGGTCTGAAATTCAAGACTGAGAAAAGATACCATATTTTAGTGTGCATCTCATTGAAACATGCAGGCTACAAAGACAAAAAGTTTTGGAGATATTAGAATTTGTATTATTTATAATCCTTCCATAAGTGAGTTATGGTTTCTACTGTGCTTCTTGTTGTTGAAAAAATTATGTAGATGCTGGACGACTGGGAGGAGAGAGGCAGTGCAATTTAGAGAGCTTTTTGTAATTTATAGAGCTAGAAAAAGATCATGTGCCATCTATACTGCTAAATTTTGCGTGGTTGTTCTGTGTGGGAGAGTTCTAAACCTGCTCACAGTCATTTATATTTTTCTAGATCTGGTAACATGATCTATTTTGATCCAAGTTTCTTGTCAAAGGGCAGCATCAGTCATTCTTACATTGCTCGGCTGTGTGCTGTGTGGGAACTCCCGACGATGTAGCTGAGAAGTTAGTGACATCTCATGGTAACTGTGGAGAATTACAGGTGGTTTGGGACTTCTAATTTAACCGACATTGCAGATGTGTTCTAGGTCAAAATTCTTTTTTGATATGCTTGTACATACCTCTTGCATTTAATTCTCCAGTCTTCCTGATTTATCTAGAGAATAATTCAAGAGAATAATTTCTAAGCCTGAAATGAAGGTTTACATCCTAAACTGAAACTTGTCTGTCTGTGGTCCAAATGTGGTAGCATGTAGTACTTATTAATTCGTCACCTACAAAAGAGTGATATAACTTCATTGTGTCTCCTCATTTTGTTTGTTTTAGGCACAAAGTCAGCCACAGAGTATGCTAATGGTGGGTATGATATTGTGTCACCTGCTCCATCAGTGTACCTGGGCACATTTCAAATTTTGCACCTCCTGGAAGATCTGAGGATGGCCCTGGAGATGCTGGAGGATCCTCAGGAGAAAGAAGCACTGCGAAATCAAATCCCAGGGGCCACAGCAGTGTGTCTGAGGGAGTGGTTTGAGGAGAACCTGGTGAGTTGTTATTTCAGCTTTTCCATTTTGTCTGCAAACAGTTTTGGGTCAAGTATTTTCATACTTAAATTATTTTTATTATAACTGAAATCTACACACTCAGAAAACTGCAGTGGGTGGTGAGCAGTAATGGAAAGCTGAGGATATCACTGCTTTATGTGCTGATTTCTGAAGCAATGCCGATATAGGAGTATAAGAAATTGATACAAGACCTTATTTTGTCCTCAGGGAGAGAAGAGATAGTAAAAATGAAGTACAATAAAACTTGCCTTTTCTGTGGGTTTTTTTTGTTTGGTTGGTTGGTTTGCTTTGGTTCACTCTTTGCTGGAGATAAAAACTTATAACTGTTTACAAAACTTTTAATTTTTAAACTGTCAGTTTAAAATGCAGTGGCATTGTCTGTTCAAGGGACAGATCCAGACTGGATGATTCTCCTTTCCGTCTCCTTGCTACCTTTCCTTTGCTATCAGTATTACAAGTCTCCAAAGTATCCTGTACAGCAGGCAGTGGGGTAAATGCAGGAAAGCCTTGGATTCTGCAGGAGAGACATTCCTACTGGGACAGACTGGGAATAAACATCTGATTATACTGGAAAAGACTGAGGTTTACCAGGTGAGGAGCAGAGCTTCAGGCAGGCCTCAAAAGAAGAGACCCACTGGATGTGAAGGAAGAGAAACAGCAGGTTCTGACAGAGCACTCCCCTTCACCAAACCTGCCCCTGCAAGGGAATGGTGGTTCCTCAGGAGTAAAACCTACCTGTTGCTTCCCCAGCTTCAGAACGTTTCCTTGATTAATGGTTTTTCTTCTGGCTTTGTCAGTGCATGTGACTTTTATGTAGCCATGCCTGTAGCCTCTGGTTTGGTGTTATTATCTGCTGTAGCTGCCGTGTGCTGGCTGTAACCTCATGTTGTCGGAAAGGTGGCTGCTTTTGTTGGAACTTGTCAGCTGCTGGCTCCTTGGCATTCTTCACAGAGTGCAGGTCTGGGGCTGGAAGATCCTCTTTGGCCCCATATGAGAGAAAGGAATGAGAATTTGGTACCAGTTTTGAAAGCTAGAGGTGTAGGCAATGTTTAATTTGGATTTACAGTATTAGGTTTTGGATTTGGATATCCTTAGGCCAGCTCTTACTGAATGCCTGCCTCAGCAGAAATTTTAATGATTTTTCTAATCTTTATGATAACTAAAAGATGGGCTAAGTGCATAAAAGACATAAATTTTCAGAGCTGTCGACAGTAAAATTGGGCCTCTATCAAGAGTAGTATTCATTTGACAAAGCAATTGGCCAGTCAGGATTCAGAACCAAGAAAACTGGGAAGATGTGGTATAGAGTATCGCTAGTCCAGCATGTAGAGATGACTGATTTTAAAATATTTTACACTGCTCTGCATCAAGGGAGGATACTGCATAGTTGCTGTGACTGTTATTTGAAAATGAATGGTAATCTTATGTATTTGAAGACCTTTCTTATATTTTTTTAAGATGCAAATAATTTGTAAGCATGCATATAATTTCTGTGGAAGAAATCTGATGAAATTCAGCTCGTTTGAAGGAAATGGAATATGTATTTCACAGTTGTGTCCCATACTGAAATTTCCTTCATTCCAGCCCAGAGCTATGAAACATGACACTTAATATCTGTCATATATCAGGATAGTTGAGGTAGGGAGTTCTAAAGAATGAGAACTCTGCATCTCATCGATTCCATGCTCACTGGAAGCCTCAAGTGCAGTTTGGTGATCATTACTCTATGAGATGCTGGAGTATCATTAAAAAAACCCACTCAATTCCCGTGGTTTAAACACACCAAGACCAAGGCAATTTGCTGACTCATTAAAATCATAATTAACTAGAGATCAGGGGACTCTCTATTTAAGATCAACATCAGCAATACAACAGAATAAACCAGAATACTTAGAAGTGTTAAGGAACACCTACAAATTTCTAAATGCAGTTCTAAAACGAATTCCAGAAAGTTACAATCCCACACACATTCACAGTTACAGACACACATTTCCTCCCTCCCAGCTGCTGTTGCTTGCAAGCACGAGCCGCCCCTCCTGCAGCTGTGGGTTCCCCTGCTGACCCAGGGGTTCACACAGGCACCCCTGAAGTGTGGGTCCCCAAGTGCTGCAGCTGGTAACCCCCAGGTAAAACATCATTACACACAAAATGCCAGCTGTGGCGCATTCTCCAGTGGAATGTGCTCCGAAATGTCTCTTCTAAGCAGTCTGTCTAAAGTGTAGGCTAATGACTGAGTACAGAGATTTGGAGTATATTTTAATTGTTGTATTCAGCTGAAATGTTACATAAAACAATGTTTGACATCAGTAGCAGTGATTGAATTGTAACAATCATTGTAGTGAATGGTGAACCGATGCCTCTGAGTTTTTATCTTTTAGAGCTATTATAGTTTAAATAATAGCTATAAATGGGGAAGGATTTTCTTTTGTGGGTGATTAATTCCACATCTGTTTATTTTTGGGGCCCATACACCTTCCTTTGAAGCTGGAGAGCTGCTCTAGCATGTAACTGAATAGCTTCAGAGACTACAGCAATTAATTTGTTTCTAGCATTTTACTCGAATGGGCATCAAAAATATTCCCAGCTTATCCTGATTAGGCACACATTAGAAACTAAAGATATAAAAACCATCTCATGTTTATTTTAAAAGCAGATAAGCACGTTTCTTTCAAGAAAAGTGTCTTATTATATGATTCTTCTTCACTTAAATGTGTGGTTGAAAATTGTCTTAAAAAATCATTTCAGCTGCTCTTGTTAATCAAGAATACAAACAGTGTGCCTAATGGAAATAATTTGAGCATGTGTTTTGCCACTGCCCATATTGCTTTGCTGGGAAACCACAGAAAGGGAAGTCAGAAGGAAGACTCAAGGCTCATTCCTGCTGGATAGTGTCAAACAGCAGCATTTGACTGCCAGCATTTGGGTTTAAGCAAGTTATGGGATCAAAGTCCCAATTATTGTCTGCTGTGCTCCTTCTGCCTTAGCAATCTTCACAACCTAATGCAGCCCTGAAAGCTCTCTGAGGCCCGGTGTGGGCGTCCCTGCTCTGTGTTTGCCACCCAGCAGGATTTGGGATTGCAGCTTAGAGGACAGGAGGTGGCTGACCCTTCTTTGTGCTGTTTGTGCTGGACATTGTAACATCCACAAACCAGAGCTCAGGTGGACCTGCATGAGGAAAACACTTTCTGCAGAAAATGGCCCCTTGGCCTTATAACTCAAGCAGCTTTGCAGCTTTGGGAATTGCCACTTAATGAGCTGACCTACACCTAGTGTTCAAACAAACAAACAAACAAATAAATAAATAAATAAAGTCTGTGGAGTTTAGCCCCTGGTCAGCTTTGAGGCACACGGGTTTAGTACTGCTCAGACAGGAAGTTTCTGTGGTGATTATAGACACTGCAGCTGGTCTCAGCTTCCTTCAGGTCCGTAGCACCAAACTGTGGACTTAATCAGGCATGAAGTATCACCAAGTGATGTTTGGTGGGCTGAACAATTGCTTTTTTGCTTTTTTTTTTTTTTTTACTAATGGTAATTTTTATATTCTTTGTCCTGTCTGCTCTAGGTGTAAATGCCAAAGATGTGGGAAAATTTAGATATGTGTAGAATAGGAAAGCTTTAGGCATCATATTTCATACCTGATACTACCTTCCTTATTAACTCTTTTGAGAACAGCTGCTTTATTCCTTTTTCTTATGGAACCATTCGTGATTTGGTGTTTCCTCTAAGACTGAGGCACAGCATCTGTTGAGCTAAAGGTGTTCTTTTTGAAAAGGCCTTTGTATTTTATTTCTGTGGTCTGGGATCTGTGAACAATTCAGGTTCCTGAGTTTATAGCAGGATGCAGTAACTGTGCTGGATGCAGTAACTGTGCTGTTCTTTCTTTGAGACAGATGAAATAGGTTTGACAAAGTTGGCACTGAATTTAGAAAGGTTCAATGTCTCAAAGAATGAGGATTTTATTGTTGCTGTAGTTGCACAAATCTTTTGACAAACCTAAAATGGAAGAAGACAGGATTAATTATAGATTTTTAACTACTTAAGGATTGTAGTCAAAACTTTTGCCTTGAAGAGACTGTCTGAAGTGTTTTACATGGCTTTATGATTGTAAATTCTTTGGCCTTGAAAACAGACCACAAAAACCTGGGGATTATCAGGGCGAGTTCATACAAAACAAATTGGTGGATAGTATCAATGTTTCTTGTTAAATATTTCAGTATTGCCAGTGAGCACGTGGCCTATCACAAAGCAGATAGTAATTTCAGCATTAAAAATTAACTGCTGCAGTGACAATTGACTGTGTTTGGCTTTGTGAGTACAAGAGGATGTATTTTACTGCAGTTTCATAACTCTAAATGAACATCCACACTGTTCATTCTGCATTTTATTCTATCCGCCTTTGTGGAATCCTATTCTGAGTAAAGAGGAACAGTGATGTTCTTACAGTTGTTCTTAAGCGTGAGTGAAAACCTCATTTTCAGGACTGCAAAACATGATCTTCCTCGTTGTGGAACATCTATATTTAAAGCAAACCACTCCATCATGTAGCTTTATATACTGAGCCTTAAAATGCCGATTCTTGAAAACTCATTAGTATTTTCCTGGTTATCCGAAGTTTGACTCTGAAAATCTTTCTAAATATTCCCAATTTGAGGAAATGGAGAGAAGAGCAGAAGAAATAGTAGAGGAACGTGGGGTACAGGCAATTTTTAATAGAATGTGATTTGCCTTACGATATGTGCTGTGCTTTGTTTCTTTTCAAGATCTATGCTTTAGTGGTAAAACCAGAGACTTTTTAGCTGAAACAAGATAAATTCCTTACAGTCTTGGTTGCTATTTGCTCATTATTAATGTTCAAAAGGAATTGTTTCCACTGTGGGTTAAAATCAAGGAATATTTTTCCCCAGTATCTTCACAAAGACTTGAATTAAAACAGTAAAGCCCAGTTCAGAATTCTGACTTGGTAGAGCTTGTGGAGTTTTGAAGTCACTTCAAAGTTTTATTTTCAGCATCTGTTAAAGTACTCTGCTGAAACATAATCACTGGTCTCTCTATTTCACTTTTGTCTAAGATTCATTTCACAGGGTTCTCCGTCCAGATGAGAGGCAGAAAATGACTGAGTTCAGGGCACTTCCATGTACTTGAAAACACGCTTTTATAGAAGTATCAATAGCATTTTTCAGCGACAGCTGGGTGGGAAGGGAATGTATTCTGAGCAATGCCAGTTAAAGCCAGTGTATTTATCTGCTGGTAGATCTGACTGTGGAGCTCAGCTGCTGGGAGTCCTGATGGAGCTATTTATAGCTGGATCTCCCCACGGCCAAGTGATTTTAACACATGTTAGATTGAAAATGGAGCAGTAGAGCCTGCCTGGGACAGCGCAGAAAAGCCGTCACTCCGTAAGCATTCCTGTTTATTTCTGCCAGCTTGAAACATTAGATGAGTTATGTTTTCTGAGAAGGACTCGGAGGTGAAAGTTGAATGTCCCAGTCCTCCACAGTGCTCCAGCTCCTTTTCAATGAATTGATGATGCAAGGAAGCCCTGAGCTGGAAAATCTGGTCCTGTCAGAGGTCCCCAAGTGTTTCAGAGCAATTCACAGTACACCAGAACCAGCAGAGAAGTGCCCTTCTTGTGTTCAGCCATTTATGAATACTAGAATGCCTTGGAGATAGTGGAACTGCTACTTTGTACAGAGCTTGCATAGAATTTTTCTAAACCAGGCCTAATTTTTCTGCTGTTCTGTGGTTGCTTTATCTGGGAATCAACCCTCCTATCTCTGACTGTGGCTGCTCACTGTGGTAGCTCTCAGGAGAAGTAGTAAAGTCTCGTCTACATGAAGAACTAGTAGAAGTTTACAACAGCTTTGCAGTGGGCAGGGCTGATTTAGATCTCTTTCTAAAAATGGCATTTTCTTTCACCCTTGTAATGATCAATAATGTTTAACAGAGCCACCTTAAACTATAATGTCCAGAAGTGCTTAGACAGGATTGTTTATGGCCTGAGGCTTAGAGTACTCATGGAAGACAAGTGATATTCCTGCTATAACAGCAGGGCCTGTACTTTTATGTAAGTTTTCCAAGATTTCAAGTTACTCTACTAACATATGTGAAGTTTGCCCTCAGGTGCAACCCTCAGCTACGTGGCCTATCCACACCTTGATGCTGTCAGTGGAATACTCCGTAGGAAGCCATGATTTTATACAGAAATTGCATGTTATCCTTCAAAAGCATTAATATGATTTCTTCAGTTCCATTTGTAAAAGTCTCGTTCAGCTGTTGGCTTCAGTGCCTTCCTTTGCACTGAGTGGCTGAATATCCCATTAATTCATCTTTCCTTTTGTGTCTGATGCTATGCATGGAGTCCCTTTTCCATCTCACCTTCTGATCTGTGCCTAGAATCTCCAGCTGCATTACTTTTCACCGATTTCAATGATATACACTGTATTCATTTAACAAACATTAATGCATAAATGTATTTTCCAAGTGGAGCTTCAGGAAACATTGGAAAATGTTTTCCATAAAGTAATTAACAGAGAGATTGGTAAGAGGGAATTGTTTCCTTAAACAAGGGTGCTGACAGAAAAGGTGTGGAGGTTATGTAAAGAAACTGTAGCCAAATTTAGTTTTTAAAGGTACGGATTTGGAGGCATTATTTGAATAATAGAGGAAGGGCATAATTTTGAAGTATTTCTGTATATAAGCCCTATTCACATTTCACAGAATTTGGATGGATAGGTTGACCTTTCGACATTTGCTAAATCTTGTTAGTTTTGACAAACATAACAATGTTGTATCCACAACAAAGTCATTTCATTCTCTTTTGGATTAGTATGCTAATAACACGCAACTAAATATTTTTTCTGCTTTTGTGGCTGCTCAAAAATGGAAAAAAGTATACTTATTTTAGAGATATTGTACAACATGTTGGCATCCTACTCTTTTTCATAAAAAGGAAACAACAGGCTTAAGTTTCCTTAATAATTAAATGCTTAAGGGAAAAACAAAAAGGATATTTGCATAATCCTTATCAGAAATAAGGACTTGTAAAGGTGTATTTGCACCTTATTTTAGTTTGGGGTTTTTTTACTATTTTTTCCGTTATGAAATTTAGAAGAGAAAAATCTGATGTGCATCATAGTGAGGAGAGGCAAACTGTTACCTGGTAATGTTATTGGGGTGTGTGCAAATATTTGGTAAATATCCCGTTTCAGATGTCCCATACACTGATTTACCACAGGTTTTGCAGTTTCAGCAGTGCTTTGAAACCTTTCAGACTGGAAACGAAACTAAATTTATTGACCTAATCTAATGTGCTGTGTGGTAGGATGTAAATAAGTATCTTTAATTATTTTCTTTACATATCAGTGTACTCTTGCATGTAACTGGGGGAAGTGTTCACAGTGATTTTGCTGCTCTGAAAATATTTTTTAGATTTTATGTGAAAACAGAGTACTCAGGTTTCTTACGTTCTCTTCTGAATAAATTTCATGCAAAAAAAAAAAAAGTCACAGTTCTTGTAGAACTTGGGCTGGACAAAGTATTTCAGCATATGGAGAGGAATGTTTGGAACTGCCAAGAATGTGCAAATGTCTGTGGATGAGTTAAGAGACAGTAACTCCATCTGAGAACCAGCAATACATTCTTTATGCCAGCCAAGGGAAGGGAGCTGCTTCCTGCTTGAGCAGTGACCAGAAAGGACATGGCAGCGCTGGGGATATGTGGTATGGGAACGGCTCCAGAGATGTCAGCACCTGCTGGAAGAATTACCAGTTTGGAGTAAGGGTAAGGGTTAGCCACCACATGGAACTAATGCCCATCTAAGTTCGTTTAATTCCGAAATACAGATTTTAATCACATAATTAAGCCATTAGGACTGAGTGTGTCTTATGCTGGGAAAGGATTATTTGTTTGTGCATCTGCAAAATGTTATTTCTTGTCTGTTTCCCAGGGTATTGTTTATTTTTTTTTAATTATCACAGGCAAAGCAAATGTGCTCATCTACAGAATGCAGTGTGTTTTTTTCATTTTGTTCCAAGAGTTTCTTCTTTCTCTGTCACGTAGGCATTATCAGTCAGTCACGATTAAGACTCTAAGAGAAATATTCTTGCTGGAAATACTTCATCTACATTCCTGAAGCCATTTTTGCCATGTAAAAGGGATTTCTTCCTCCATTGTCTTCTGCACAAATGGCCTGAGTTTCTTTATACACAAGTATTCTCATATTTTCTCTCTCTTTTCCCTGAAGCTCTCACATTTTTCTGCACCATGAGAATGACACGTGTGAATTGGCATGCTGAAAAAATTTTCCCTTTTAAAATCTGGTCCTAATCCCTTTGTTTCCAAAGCAGCCCAGACACTAGGATTGGGGAAAAAACCACAGAGGAATAGATGTTGGAAAAGTTGATACTAATTCTTGGGAATGAGTAAATTTTTGTGGCATGTCCATCCTCACTGGGCTCCCCTGATGGGGCAGGGAGGATGTAAACCTGGTCACTTCATCCCTTGGCCTAAGAGAGCAAGTGTAAGTTCTTTTCGTGTTTTCAGAGGCTGATGGGATTTGAAACCAGAACAATCTATAAATTATTGATAAAAAAGCTGACAGGTGCCATGCTCCAGGGCCTGGAGAAGTGCTGTGATCCCTGCTCCTTTGCCCTTTAATTTCCCAAGAGATTCAGAGGCAGTAGAAGAACACAATTGACCGTTTGCATTTGTGCTGCACCAAAACCCATATTTTATCACAAATAAAAAGTAAAGTTGCTAAAACAGTGCTAGTTAATGTATTTTTATAGTGTTCATAGAGCCTCGTGGGTGTGAGGAAGAGGTGGAAAAGCAAACAAACTCTGTGCTTACTCAAATCAGTGTTGATAGAAAAGGGAAAACACCAGACAGTGCCTTTCCCTCCACAGTTGTAAGGGGATTTCTGGATGTTTTCTTGCCTCTTCATATTCTGGAGTGGAGGGACATGAGAAGTGTAGCTGATTATTTAAAGCACCGCTGCTTTCAGTTTCAAAGCTCTTGCAGTATGTTTGTTTACTATTTAAAAGAGATTTCAAGGCTTGTTTGAAGTATTTGACATGCTGACTAAAAGTAATGGCTCTCTTAGCTGAGTGGTTTTTGTGGGCACGAGTTCTTGGGTGAGTTCTGGTGTTCTGCAAATGGAGATTTCAGTGCAGTCAAGGCAGGCAGTAGTCAGCAGTGTTCTATGGGAGTATGGAATTGGCAAAGAAATCCTAATGGGTTATCATACAGCTTATGGAGTATATAAACATTGCTAGCTTGAAATATTTTAGTGCCCTACATTGCATTTGTACTGCCATAATATGTGCGTCCTTTTATTTTTGGGGACGGCACTGGAGAAAATAAACAATTTGATGGGGCAAGAGAGCAAACGCTGGATCAGTCTCTGTGGGGAATCACTCGAGGGTGCTGGTTCTGCAGTGCAGCGGGGGGCTTTTTCTTCTTTGTTTTTTAGTACTCCACTGAACCAGAAATTGGTGCTCAGTGAAGAGCTGCACACAGACATGGATTTCCTGAAAATAAGAAAAACATACAGTGGTAATCCTGAGATTGCAGCATGTTTTCCTTATTTTCACACTGCCCAGAGAAGCTAACCTGCTTTCCCAGTGAAATGCAAAAGCGTTCTAAGCAAATCTGGGGCACTTGATTTGCATTCAGTTGGCTTCTGAAGGTTCCAGGCCAAAGCTCAAGCAGGATGTAAAGTTCAGTATGCAGGTGACAGGCTCCCAGTGAGCATGTGACTGTCTGGAATGTATGCTGTCAACACTCGGGCTGATAAGATGAAGAAAATTCAGACACTTACCTTTTAATCAGGAAGAATGACTAACAGGAATCAAGAGGCCTTTGCATGAAATCCAGCACAAATGACAAGGCAGAAGTAAGGTACGTTGTCATTTTTAATACTTTTAAAAGGAGAAATGGATACTACCCTAAATGCAGATCCTGCACTAGGGCACTAGGAAGTTTAGTAACAGTTTTTCTGTAGATTTTAAAATTAACACCACAATCCTTAGCTGATAAAGCGTGGTGGAGTGTTTTAAGAGAGGTATTTCCTTTTTCCCTGAATGAGACCGAAATGGGAGTCTTAGAGCCTATGTTTTGAAATGGATGAAATGTGGAACTTAAGGCACTGTAGTGGTGGTACTATGGGATATGCAATGCTGTGAGATCAAGGTTGATGTATTTGCTAATCTCCATAATTAAATAACAAGATTTTGGGGGAAAAAATGCTTTAAACTGTTGGACATTCAAGTTTTAATGTTAAGAAAACCTCTATTCAGGCTCCAGCTTGTCAGCCATGACAGGGGCTGTCATGCACAGGGAAGTGTACTCTATCAAGTATTAATTTTTTTTTTTTAATTTAATGGAACGTTGATGATGTATTAAGATTTTTGCCAGATAGTGTTATTCAAGAAATAACCTCTCTCATCCACTTTCAGACAGCATAAAAATAAGTATATTCTAGGCACAAGGAAACCCAAATCCCCTTCAGATCTGTCCTGTAGCATTGTTTTTGGAAATGGACAGTACTTTTCTTGTCACGTTTGCTGGTGATTTTAGGTATCCCAGCACCTTTAGAAGACCTGTAGCACTGTCTGGCTAAAAATTGTCATGTTTTTCTTGTCATGTGACTTTAAATAAGAACAGATAATAAATACATGAAGGGAACTGAAAGTCTGGGTTTATATCCTTCCCTCTTACTTTGTGTCATGTGAGGTTCTGAGAAGAGCTCTATCAGGTCAAAAGGGCCAACAATGGTCGAAATACTAGAAAAACACATCCCCTTGAAGAAATTTTGTCACAAATCTGTGACTTCCCCAGACTGGAATGTGGGCAGATGCCTAAGAGAGACAGGTCCCTGTAAGAAAGGCTTTGCAGGGCTTTGTACAGCTTCAGGCTTTGAGTCATTTGTGTGTATCATTAGCACCATAGGCAGCTTTGACACTAGCTCTTCCTAAGTGCTGGTTTACTGCTCCTTAAACCCAGGGGTCAGCTTGGCTGTAGGACCTGAAGGCAATGAGGAGATAAGTAAATGTTCTGAGATCATCACAAGGATTCCATGGGGAAGCTGTGTTTGGGTCTGAAGAGGCATTGCCCAAGCAGTTGTCCTTGTGTGTGTGTGACAATCAGCTGCCTGGTTTAAGGCCAAAGCCATTTTGGACTAGGGGGAGAAACAACACTGGAAGCTGGAGTTTATTGGGAAAAATTAAAAGTCATGGATAACTACTGTGTGGAGGCACTAGAGGACACCGCAATAACAGGCAACACTTTAAACTTCCCTTCTTGCCGGAGCATTGCGTTGCACATGCGTTTATCTTGGTGTTGCAAGTTTGAAAAGTTGCCATGCTGTGAGATTTCAGCTTCAGCAGGAGCAGACAGATATCTTGGAAGGGTATCATCATCTTCTGTTAGGATGGAAAACCGCCTCTTTGGCAATAGCAGTATTTATGGGATCATTAGCTTATTCACAGGATCGTCCTTGAATTCCTCCCCTTTTATAATGTCTTTTGAGAGGACAGGCAAGTAATTCAAAGAGCAGAACTTATTTTTAGGTTTAGTCTGAGCCTGAAATAAATTGAGAAGGCTGAGTAGTGTAAAGATAAACAGGGAGTAGAACAGCGACAGGAAATAGGGGGTCTTTGGTAATGAGTTCCAGCCACTCTTGAAACAGAAAGCCAGAGAAAGCATTACTTGAGAATAGTTTCTCAGTGACAGCTTAATAATTTTTAGCTTGTTATTCAGCATTAAAGGGGAACAGATCCTGCAGATTTATGCTGTTCTTGAAAGATCCTTTTTTAAAGATCATTTAGCAAGTTACATTTTTTTGTTTTTAGGGTTGCATTGTTCTTCCTGCTAACCGATCTGCTGTTTAAAAAAACCAGATGTTTGGGGGGAGCCTGAAGTTTAAACAGTTGCATGTTATATATACATCTCTGAGAAGCCTTTGGGAAAAGACAGTGGGACAGGGGCAGGGGAGTCAGCTTAAAATATGACCAGGCATTGAAGATTTTAGAAGTTGAGGGTTGGAAGGGGAAGAAATCACAGCTATATCCTGTAGAACAAAGCAGAGCGCTTGCTTCCAAAAGTTTCTTTTAACCCTGGGAATGTGACTGCTGAGATGGGCCCAAAGCATGGATGGTGAGATTGATATTTACAAGCACTTCACGTGGCTAAAGAGGGTAAGTGATTTGCTGGGCTTTGTTTTCTCTTTCTAAATGCACATTTAGCAAAATCTTAGTCAGAATTCTCAGCTTTGCGAAAGGAAACTCAGTCAGTGCCTCAGACTTTAAATGGTGTGAGTTTCTTCATGAGAAGTGAATTAAAGACGTGTCTTGGTGTAGGAGGAGGAGGCTTAGGGAGGGGGGAGAAAATCAGCTGTCTTTGTCTTTAAAAATGAAACTCTAGGATCAAACTTTGAGCAAATGGCAATAGATTCTGGCAAGTGCTTGTGCTTTCCGGGGACTGCGGTGCAACAAAACAGATCCTGCATGGTAACGTATAGCTGAAGAAAGGAGAGGGTGTTGTTTACCATGTTGTGCTTTAAAGGGAAAGGTTTTCTGCACTAGCTCTTCACTTAAGTGATTCTTCATCGGGGTAACTGTATGAGACCTTTCGGGATGCCTTTGTCTCGGGTAAAAATGGTGGTGATTTTCCTCTGTGCATGTTACTCTGCTAAACAGATGGGTTTTTTAAAAGGCAGGGTTATTAATTCTGTCATGAACTGCCCAAACATAAATTAACTGCATGAGATTGTTTTTGTCTTCCTTTTAAAAAAAAGTAGGTTTGTGCAGTTCTCTCATCACCTTGAAAAAATCACTTTGTTTTTGTCAGCGTTTAGATTTTTTTACGTTGTAAGAATTTATCTTTCAGTGTTAGAAAAATCCATGAATGGGATGTGAATAGATCCCTCAGAGTAGGCTGGTTTTTAAATTAGAATATGGATTTGTGTGTCAAGAAAGAAGAACATCCTCTCCTTATCCTTTTAAAATCTATTTTAACCTGCGTGTGCTTTTCCTGCAAATTCTTGCTTGTTCATATATACACATACATGGATATATATGCACATGCACTCTTGGGTTTTTACTAGCTGTATAAACATAAAATATCTGTCAATACTATTGTGAAACGTGATTAGAAATTTTTATTTCGGGTAGTTCCTTGAATAAGTGTAACATATTAATGATGCATCAGTCTTTAATAAGAGCTTGAGAATACTGAAGTTAATTTACCAAATATTTGCATCAGATTCTGGAAGCCTTCACCTTTCTGGAGTGTGTCTCTGGAGGGGATTAAATGGGAAGTGAGTGGATAGTGAAGAGGCAACAGGAAGTAGCTGCTGGTAACATTATACTATTATTTTAACCTGTGCTCTGTGCAGTTAAAGCTAATTACCTCTTTAAAAAGTGTATTTTGAGCTCACATATTAATTTGCTATTTAAATGAGGTTATGGATACAGCGTGTCTGCCACTCCTGCTTCCTGGTGCAAATTTCATGTCTGCAAAGACAGGTTTGCTAACAAAAAGGCTAATAAGGTGTGCTGCTCTCAGCTGGTGGACTGTGCTCAGAAAGGATACCGTGTTCAAGAGTAGCACAAGATTTTACAGGAGTTCATAATGCTCCTGCTGTAGTTGCATGTAATTCCCTTTACGTCAGGTACATGAAGGAGAATATCAATCTGCAGCTTTTCCTTGCAAGCTCTTTGAAGGGGTGGGGGGGAAGGGAGAAGGGCTGAAAATGATCTTGCATTGTTCCCAGGAGAACTTAAGCAGTTTGCTCCCAAATTCCTTTGACAAGTGATTCAGAAAACAAAAAAGTTGAAACAATCTAAGTTGCTCGTTCAATTTTCCTGCCCAAGAATCCCAGTGTCTCATGTCTGGCACTGTCTGTTACAGCATATAAAGATTTCAGTTCCTGCAATCATAAACTGTTGCTCTTTGGCTGAAAATAAAATTATGAGCTCCTTTCAGAGTAACACATGGCATTTAACAGCGAATAACTGCAAGAGACTTCCATAAAACCCTGGTGAAGTATGCCAGAGCTGGCTCAAATTTCATCATTAGCAGAAATCTCTTCAGAGACCCAGATGGGTTTTGATGTTGCAGGGGCTGGCTAGGCTAGATTTGTGTGGTATCTGTGGCTTGGACTGGGTTAGGGCAGCAAACACAAACAAAATCATGAGATCCAGGCAGGCAAAACAACAGATACAACTTCTATTTTCAGATGCTTAGAATGGAGGGTCTGGTTTTGAGCAGAAGTCCTGTAACATAACGTGCACAGCAGCATCTTGCAACAGCAGCAGGGGAAAAAGTAATATTTACTGAAATGATGTGTCACCACACTTTAGTTCTTCCCATTGGGCTTTATGGGCGCTAACACGGCCTGTGGAAATGCTGGGCCAAGAATGGCCAGAGGGACAGACAAAGCGCCCAGCAAAACCTGAGAGCGTGTGGACAGAGCCAAGGAAGGAGGAGAGGGAAAACTCCTGGTGTACACACAGTGTGCTTTTAACTTCACAGCTTGGCCAGCAGCACAGTCCCCATAAAGCAGCATGGGCAGTCTGGGGGAAGTGTTTTGCAGGTGATTAATACTGGGTTCTTTCACAGGGCCTGAGTGTGGATCCGTCAATGTTAAAAGTTTCTGTTGCAAACTAAGGGACCTGAGATATCCCTGCTACCTTATAAAGTCTCGTTTTTAGCAAACATTCTTTTGTTCTCCCAAGGGATTTGGGTTAGAGGATTCATGTAAAATTTCATGTCATACTGTCGCTTTATTCTTATCTTTCCACCCACCCTTAATTGGAAGACAAATAAAAATGGCACAACCCACATTTTGGTACCTAGACATGTAGTTAGAGTCAAAAATCATTAATATAAATGCTAATATTCACAGCTGATGGCTGGCCTGAAATTGATGTACATTGGCTTTATGCCTTCCTTTTTTTCTGGAGGAGATTCTTAACCTGTCCTAGCAAGAGGTGGAGTGATCAAACCCATGATATAGCCATTAAATTCAAGTTATTGAAGGTGAATCTTATGACTTCTATAAGGATATTTTCTTTTAAGACATGTAACTGTCTGGAGGAAAAAAATAAGTGTTAGTTTTCAGAAAAATTATCCAGATGAAATAAAAATATTTGTTAAAAATTAATTTGTTTTGAGGGCTACCAAAATTTATGTAGCTCTGTCTTTGCTAGTTTCAGACCATACACTGTCAGCTTTTTCCATGCAGCTGCCACTTTCCTTTAACCAACCAGTAACAATGGCAAATAAAAAATCCTGCTCTTTATTTACTAATTGCCTTCAGATGAAAGGCAAGAATTATAGATCCAGAAATCATGTTCCAGCCTTCTCCTCCTCCTCCCAGGTAACTGAGGGAACGCACGTATGTTGGGGTGGGTGTGTATCTGAGGTAGCACCAACATGCCAAGAGATTAAATTTGTATTGCATCCACAGTCAGATGCAAATAAAAATGTTTACTGTGTAAGCTGCTCACTCATCACTTCATAATACAACTCCTTGTGACTCAGAACATAATTCTACTGACCAAGAAGAGTACTACAGAGGTGGAAAGACCATACACTTCTGAATATTATCAACTGCAAATAGGCTGGGAAGAGTCTACAGTCCACATTTTCTTATGTTGGAATGTAGCACCGTGGTCTGCGTGGTGGTTTGTGGTGAAGCTGAGTGGCTGAACTCTGCAGGCCATACTCCTCATTTTCAGCTTCTAAACTACAACAAAAGGCAATACATCAAGCATGTCCCTAATCTTCCCCATTAATACAAGTATTATCATTGCCACAGGCATCCTATTCAATTATCAGGGGAGCTGAAGGTGATTCATGTGACTGAAGAAGAGAGGAGGGTGATGACATAATCTGTCTCCTCAAAGAGGCGGGGGACTTGTTGAAAAAGCTTACAAATCACCACTTTAACTGACTGCCAGGTTTCTTTTCCCAGCTCCTCCCCGCTCCACCACCCAGGATGAGATCCATGGTGTTTGTGACAAATTTCTGAGTAACAGCTTGCTGACCAACTCCACTAGTTGGTGGGTTTTGGATTAAAATCAGCTGTGTTGGAGATTCCTGGTGCTGAAAAGGCGCACACAAGGAGAACATCAACTGACCAACATTTCTTGCAATGTCCTTTTATACTTTTGCTGATTATCCCATTTTAAATCAAAGCTATTGAATTGTTCTCCAAAGTCTGATTTTTTTTGTGTCACATAAGAAGGAAAATTTAAGCCCTTTTCTTGGAAAAGGACTCAGTAATGACAGGATCATGCAAGTGATACTTAGACACTTGGAACTTTCCAGCAGCTACCAATATTGCATTCATATTAAATTAATGGGCATATTCCAAAGAGAGATTTGGAAAATAAAAATGAAGAAGAAGCTAAAGCAGGTGATGGAATGTTTTTTGATGAAAAAAATATTATGGAAAGCTTTCTTTTTCTTTTCCTTCTCTAGGACTGGGAGAAGCAGCTGATTTGGGATTGTTCCAGGAAACTTTTTATGTTAATATCTTTTGCAATCTGATGAGCAGTAAACTATATCCAAAATCACTAAAGAGACTGTAATACCGGTGCTCCAAGAAATTGCTTTGCAGCTCCTCCTGGCTTCCCATGGCTTGGGCAGGTGCACTTTTCAGTGGGTAAAACCATCCAGGCTGGATGTCCTGGCCCAGAGAGTGATGGTGGATGGAGTTACATCCAGCTGGGGACTGTCACCAGTGGTGTCCCCAGGGCGCAGTGCTGGACCCAATCCTGTTCAGTATCTTTACTGATGGTCTGGATGAGGGGATTGAGTGCACACTCAGCAAGTGCAAAGATAACCCTGAGGTGGGCAGCAGTGTTGATCTGCTGAAGGCCAGGAAGGTTCTGCAGAGGGATCTGGACAGGCTGGATGGATGGGCTGAGCCCAGTGGGATGAGATTCAACAGGGCCAAGCACCAGGTCCTGTCCTTGGGTCACAACAGCCCCATGCACTGCTACAGGCTGGGGACAAAGAAAGAGGCCAGGGAAAAGGGCCTGGGAGTGCTGGTTGAGAGTGGCTGAACATGAGCCAGCTGTGCCCAGGTGGCCAAGAAGGCCAGTGGCACCTGGTGTGGATCAGAAATGGTGTGGCCAGCAGGAGCAGGGCAGTGATTGTACTCCGCACTGGTGAGGCCACGCATCAAGTGCTGTGTCCAGTTCTGGGCCCCTCAGTTCAGTAAGGACAATAAGGGGCTGGAATGTGTCCAGAGAAGGGCAGTGGATCTGGGAGGGTCTAGAGGGTACGTCCTATGAGGAGCAGCTGAGGGAGCTAGGGGAGTTTAGCCTGGAGAAAAGGAGGCTCAGGGGAGACCTTATCACTCTCTACAACTGCCTGAAAGGAGGGTGCAGCCAGGTGGGGATCAGCCTCTTCTCCCGGATAATCAGTAACAGGACAAGAGAAATGGCCCCAAGTTGTGCCATGAGGAGTTTAGATCGGATATTAGGAAAAATTTCTTCACAGAAAGGGTTGTAAAACTTGGGAACAGACTGCCGGGGGAAATGGTGGAGGCACTGTCCTTGGAAGAGTTAAAAAACTGTGTAGATATGGTACTTGAGGACGTGGTTTAATGGCGAAAATGGTGGTGGTGCTGGTTGGACTCAATGATCTTAAAACTCTTTTCCGGCCTTAAGGATTCTGTGATTCGTGTAGGCAAAATATTTATGGCATGCAGCTGATTTTTTATCTGCAGTGGTACTGCCATGGACATATTTTTTGCTACCTTCTCATCTAGCGTATCTTTCCTTCTACTTTGCTATCATGTGTTATCACAAACTTTTTTACATGTTTTATGCAATCCGTCTCCTTCTTTCATTATCAGAAACAAAGCTAACGTATTTGGCTTATAACTTGTTGAACCCAGGTAACAACTTTGGCTCTTTAGTGCTGGATCTTCTGAAATAACAGCTTTATAGGAAATGTTGTAGATTCAGCATTTTAGACCTGTGTAAGCACGTGACCAGTATTTATTTATTGTTTGCGAGCTCTTACACCAGCTGGAATCATCCGTGGTCTCGCGTCTTTAGTGCTACATTGTCCCTGTAAAGTACCGAGAACGGCAAGAAACTACACGACCAAGTTCAGGAAGAAAGTAGTAGTAGTTATTTAATTAATTATAATCATCCTTTTATAACAGGGTTCTCAAAGAAGTGTGTTGAATGGCACAAGACAATTGGGTGCTCGGCCATCCACCCCCTGAGGGGATTGGTCAAGCTCTAAGACACTTGTTCCAAAATATCAGAAGGCCAGAACCATAACAATCTTGCATAACAAACCCAGGTGCAAGATAAGGAGTTAGTTTACAAAACCCATAGCAATGTTTTCATAGCTTCGGTGAGAACTGCAAAGTTCTCACAGAACGCTGCAGAAAGCTGAAAGATTTCTCTACCAAAGCTTTTCAGCATCTACACTATATGTCCTGTATTCAGTTGCTGCTGGTACACGTGACACCTTGCTCAGTTTCCTCTCAGTCCTGGCTCTCACAACTGCAGAATGCACTCCAGCCATCCACAGATGGCCTCGGTTCACGTTACATTGTTTTATCTTGTCTTTATACGCGCCACAAAGAATTACCAAGTCTTAACCAACTGCTGTACATCAATCAGACACTTACTTCGCAGGTCATTTTTCTGTCTACTGTACTTTCCTGTGCTTGTCTGAGGCCTTTCTGTCTGACCTCACACCTGCATATTTAGAACCATTTCTGTGAGGTCTTGAACCTTAGTTGCACTTATTATGAACTGGTCAAAAACTGGTGACAGAAGTTTATTCTGAGTAGAGTTAACACGTTCTTCTTTTGAGGATGAGTGTTGGTGAGGGAGGTGTGGACTGAGGTTCTGCACATTCTGTTTTTAATGTTCCTGTTGGTCCCTTAAACAGGGACAAAAGACCAAGATTATTGAATGTATAGGTGATTCTAGTTAAGGGCCTTGCAGCTGTGCTAAAAGGGCATGATAAAAATGTAAGAGCCAGATGCACAGAAAAAGAGTATAAATAATAGAATGCCAGTCCATGCAGACTTGCTCAAAGTTACACATTTAAGCAGAAATAAAGAGTAGAAGCAGAATGAAAAACAGGAGGGCAGCTAAACAAAAGCATTTTAAAAGGATCTGGAAGTTACGGGTCCTAGGCTGAAAATACATGAATTTTACTATATGGTTAATATGGAAAGAAATATGGCCCGAGAGTCTGTGAAAAGGTTTTACCACTCAAGCCAGTTTCAGTTGGAGTCCTGTGTCTTCTCTTAGGCTCTTAATTTTAAAAGAAGTTGGGAAATAATTGGTGAAGAGGAACCAAAAGAAAGTAACAAAAACAATCTTAAAAAATTAACCTTAAAAAAATTAAAGACAGAAAAAGTCGTATTTTCTTTCACGACACGAAGAGGGACATGCTAATTAGAGATGTAGAGATAATCTTTAAATATGTAAAAAATCTCTGAAGTGAACGGAAGGACCTATTTTTTAATTTATGGTAGTATGATAAGAACCATGATGTTCAAGGGATGATTCAGATTAGGCATTAAGAAAAATTCTCTAATGATGGGTAGGTAAGAAGTAGATGGACAAGCTGTGAATTCCATTTCTGGAGGTCTTTAGAAGAACTAAAAACAAGAATATTGCAAATAATCATTGGCCCTAGGATGGAATAGTGAACCAGATGATCTCTTCAGACATCTTTCAGCCCTGTTTGTTGGTGCTTTTGTGATTCGCTCAATTTCTTTCAAAATAATCAGAGACAAGGGTGCTCAGTTTCTCTCAGCTTGTAAAGGTGCCACACTTATATCTAGCTCAGCGCTTTATGGCTTGAGAAGCATCTTTTGGACAAAAATTTGATTTCTTGATTTGAGTTAATTAGCACCATGTTTATTTTCACCATCTGTTTTACGTTTGAGCCTGTAGGCCTCGGCATAGATCAAGAAGCCATAAACATGTTTAATTTTTTTCAAAAAAAAAAAAAAAATTCTATCCCCAAATGTTTAGCTGAAAAAGAAAGGGCAGTTGTGGAGGAGGATTATAAATTATATTGGTGCCATTGTGCGAGTGACTATAAATGAGTAGTCAGCTGCAGCTGAAGGGAGCTCCTTGGATTCCTGTGTTAGCCGAAAAGCCAGGCTGAGCGCTGTGTTCCCTGGCAGAAACGCAGTGCCTGCGGTGGAGTCGGGAAACCAGCCTCTGGGGGCTCCGGGTACTTCTGATGCTCTGAGCAAACAGCTCCATTCCCACAACGTTTCAGTGGGCAGGATGAACCTAGGAGACTCTTCTAAACTTGAATAAATCTGCAGAATTTTTTTTTTTAATTCTGGTGTGTCTATATGAAGTATTAAAATTCATCGGAAACGGGACATAATAGTTAAGGACAGGCCATGTTTTTAAAGGTTTTGCTCCCTAGAGCCATTTAGGAATCCATAAGTGCTTGGGTGGCTAGAGCAGTTCCTGATAAGAATTTGATCATTTAAATAAATTTTTATTGCTAACAAAAAACTTCTAATTTTGTTTCCGTAATTTCTAGGAATAATATACAGACAGCAATATTTACCACTTGAAAGTAAACACAAGATTCATTGACTTGGGCAAAAGACTGTGGAGACTAGATATTTCAAATTAAATGGGTTTTGTTTTGGTAAGATGGTGTTTTTCATTGAAATTATAATTTTTACCACTTGAAAGTAAACACAAGATTCATTGACTTGGGCAAAAGACTGTGGAGACTAGATATTTCAAATTAAATGGGTTTTGTTTTGGTAAGATGGTGTTTTTCATTGAAATTATAATTTTCTAGAAAATATCAGTCTACTACTATACCATTGTTGGTTGCTGGAAATGAGAGAATATTCAAAATACAGCTAAAAAAAGGTACATTCCAAAGGCTTAATGCATATGAAATAAAGAGTTCTGGTCTATACACACATTTTTTCATATTTTTTGTATTGTAGAAACGGTTTAATATATATAATTTTTATTAACTATTGCTTGAAACTTTAAGTGTAAAAATTCTCACAGCACTTTTTTTTCCTCCCAGTCACAGGTGAACCATCATTCATCGAATAATGAAACTTATCAAGAGAGGTTGGCACGATTAGAAGGTGATAAGGAGTCGCTCATCCTGCAGGTATGTCTAAAAGAGAGAAGAAAATGGTCTATATAGTTGATAGTGCATAAAAGCTGAAGTGGCAGAGTACTCTCTGTTAAACAAATGTTAGCCGGTCGCCAGATGTAACTGATATTTAACCAGGAATTAATTTATAATCTGTATAATCCCTCTAAATGATTTCGTGGTGGGGTAACCTGGGAGAGGAGAGGGGTGTAACAGCAGTAAAAGGGGGGGCTGACAAAGGGATTAAAAATAATTCTGTCCTAGGACACTGCAGTGCTGGTGGTTCTCTAGGTTTGCTGGGTGGTGCCAATTTTCTAGGTTCTGTGTGCCACCATTTTTAATGACCCAGAAGACTGGCAGGTAGATAGAACTGGTATTTTTCCTGTTCATATGCCATACCAAAATTGTTTACGTCATCAAAAGGGGGAGGGAAACAGGGATAGAGAAAATTTGACAGTAAAATGTATGCCTAAGGTCTTCCAGGTTTCCTGTTTCTCAGTTTACCAAGCCTTTTTCAAACATATCCTGTGTTCTATATAAGTTTTCCTCCTGGAGAAAACACATGTTGCACAAATTTAAAAAAATTTTTTTTCTTTGTATTTTTGCTAGTACTAAACTGTACATTTCATGCTTTTTAAAAACTGAAGCTGGAGATTAATTAAATGGTCTTTGCATATCCTTTCCCTTCAAATGCATATCATAAGAACATGTAATTATATCAAACAAATCTGAAGTGTATTGGGTAGGTGTGCTCCCTGCTTTCAGTCACAAGTTTCTGTAAACTTGTCTTATCCTGTATGTTCTGCTCACACTTGTGTTCATTTACTGAGCAGCAGCCTCACTGCTGTTGTTAAATAAACAATAAATGTTTTGAGACACAAGCTTTGGCTTGGTTGGATTTTTTTTTTTTTTACATTACTGTTCATAAACTAAATTGCTATTACCAAATCTAGAAAAAAAAACCCACCTGACAGAAAAACAAAATTCTTGTTGGAATTTAAGTGTGTGCTACAAATTCCCTTTACAACTGATATTTATTAGAATGTCTTTTATTAATCAAGGGGCTGTTAATGTTAAAATCTTGGTTCTATTAGTAATACCAAACAACTTTTCACACTGTACGTTCATGTCTTGCACACATGAGCAACTCATGACTGGAGAGACAATTAGGAGGCCAAACCCAGCTGTTCCCTCCAGAGCTGAGGGTGGAACTGGTGCACCTGTGGCTTTGGGGGTGAGGGTCTCCTTTGTTCCTCACACATCTGTGCGCTCCTGCCATCTGTGTCTGTGCATGAGCTTTTGGGGATTTAACAGTTCCCGCGCTAAGTCCTGCAGAGTGTCCCAGGCTGCTGCTCAGGATGTGCTTTCCCTCTCTTTGTCCTGCAGATTTTTAGTAACTGTTCCTTCATCCACACCAACAGGTACCCAGGAATGCAGCCAGCCAAATGCACAAAAAAGGGGTTTTATGACACGTTTTGGTGACCTGCGTAGAGATTTTCTTAGAAGGAATAGAGTAAAATCAGAACTAGAAAATGTCTCTCTCCCTCATTTTATTCACTTCCCTTCCACCCCCCATCAAACCCAAAGGCTTAGTCAATATTTATACGTTTTCCTTTCCCACTGCACAGCATTGCTGTAGAACTGCAAAAACCCCAGGCAAATAAGATAGACAAAAACCTCAGTCTGGAAGATGAACATCAGCAACAACAACGGTGCCAAGGTGGAGCTGGGTTTAGGACCTGGTTTACGCCAGTTATGTCCAGGCAGTTGAATATGAGGAGCACAGGCAAGCCCCATGCTGAGGTTGGATGGCCTGAGGGACTCTGCTGGTACAAACCTGGCTGCTTTGGCAGGAGGGATGAGAAGGGAATGGGAACAGAGCACCTCTATTCGATGGCTGAACTGTGCCAGTGACTGGCCCATAGCTGTAATCTGGAGGGAATATGAGGCTGGGAGCGCTCCAGTCTTGCCTCAGACTTTTAAACCTTTCTAACACTTGATTTTTAGCTAAGTGTTCCATATACCTCACTTTGACAGAAAATATATTACCTACAGGCTGAGCCTTGCAGGTGTGTCACTCCTAAAGAAAGACGGAATAGCCAGCGTAGCATAAACTGGGATTATGTTCTGGGTGCAGCCTACGGATACCTTGAAGAGTCTGGCAGATGTGATCTTGGGCAGAGGGGAAAATATGGGCTCCAAGTGGCTAATGTGCTTCTCAGCCCAGCTGCTGGAACACCCAACAGATGCTTCTAAAACTGCTAAGCTTTTACTAAATTCCTTTGCAGGTCACGTTTAGCATACAGAGTTTTCCTTCCAGGTTGCAAGGGTATCTAAACCTAACCTGATGCTCTAAATAAAGCTGATTTTCTTTCTCTGGAACCTACATCACACCAAAGGAGAGAATTCAGTTTGTTTCTTCTTGCTTTCTGACCTCACATGGGGGTTTTTGTGTATCATCCCTCATTTAATGGAAACAAAACAAAGTAGACAAGCAACAGATTTCCTCGCAGGGAGTTCTCCTCCTGTCCCAGCTTGGATGTGTCCCTCTGCCATCTGCCTCCACCCACTCCTTCCTATCACCTCTCCTCCTGAGTTCAGCTGTACTCTAAGATACAGCCAACTACTTTAATGGGAAAAAAATTAAATAGCCTTTTCTTTTTCTTTTTCGTTCTTTTTTATGTGATTCTTTCCCAGGCGTGCTTGTCATGTTTGCAGGTAAACAAATACAGATCACTGAGTCTCTCCCTCTGCAGCTTCCTTGAACTCAATTCTTCTTTGTTTTAGACATGCTGCATAGTGGATATATCTTAAAAGTTTCACTTCTACCTTGTACATTTTTCTCTTTTTTCTATTAATAAAGGTGTTGCAGGGTAGGATCTGAGAGCATGTATGTTTTTGTTAATGCATTTCGTTCAAAAAGGAGTTTAAACACCTTAGGCTCCTTTGTTTGTTTGTTTGAGGTAATATTTTTCTAGAATAATCAAGACTTTTAAATAAATAAATAGTCAAAATGAATATACAGAGTGTATGTTCTTCATAACCTAAGAATTATCACTGGGGTTTTTTCCACGTCTTTCCAATGTTATCCTGGGTGCAGTTTTTTCTGCTTTGCAAGCTTTGAGTTCAGCTTCTGGGCTTTTTTTATTGCTCACTCACTGCTCTGTACCACCATTCCCACAGATCTTTACCAGGATTGCTTATTCTTTCTTTCCCTGGGATTCATTGTCTGTATCTCCCTGCTTTTGCTTTCATGTTTTGGCTTGCCAAAGCCTGGGAATTTTTGTTGGAATACAACTGTGCCACTGCTAAAACTTGCCTTTTACTCCTTTTACTCATTGCATTCTTTAAAACTTCAGAACTTTTTATTGACAGGTAAGCAGGGATTTTTTTCTTGTAAGAACTAAAGTAGTTGGTTGGGTTTGGAATGAACAGTTTTCCTACTTATCTGTTTTAGGGAGCGAAATGCCAACAGAACCCAAAGTGGCAAAGCCTGCTCCAAAACCACATAAAATATTTCCAGTATCCTCTGTTCTTGTCAGCTCCTTTCCAATTTCCTTCTGCATGAAGGGACCCAGGCTACCTATAGGCAGCATTCCGTCTCTTCTTGAAATGCCCTTTCTTTTTTGGATCAAAACAAAACAGTTGCAGGGGAGGGGAGATTTGAGGGCGGGGTTGGAGCAAAATAGAGGTAAGACTGCAAACTGTCTGTCTTGGTAGAGCAGGTTGCTGCAGTGCACGAGAATATTAAAGCATCGAGGGCTTTAAAAGGGAACTTCTTGTTAAAACGTGTATTTGGATGTTATATGTATAAGGTAATTGAACCTTATTTACAGTCAGTTCAGTAGCATCGTGCTTCTCCTCTCAAATTACAGGTGAGTGTTCTCACAGACCAGGTGGAAGCTCAAGGAGAGAAAATCCGGGACTTAGAAATCTGTCTTGAGGGGCATCAGTTGAAGCTGAATGCTACAGAAGAAATGCTCCAACAGGTAAAAATCTGGATTGCAGAGCTTCCTGCACAACCTTCTCCATCAGAGGGGCAAACACACATGGTCAGCTTGTCCGCATGTGTGACTGCCTTTGGCAAGAGGATAAAACAGGGAGGAAAAAAAATGCCTCTTTTATTGTTCTCCTCCTGCTTTGCACTTCTTTTTTTCCCCCCAATAAATGTTTCTTTGTTTTCCCGTTGCAGAAAAGTTTTACTGGCTGGTTGCATAATGCTGTACGTGGCAGCATGTAAAATGAAACTATTGTGTCTTATTTGAACTGTGCTTATTTGGACATGGCTGAGTAACTGGTTAGACAGGTTAAATGTATCTAATATATGTAGGAGTTATAGAATTCAGAAGTTTTATTTAAATGCCTTCTGTTTCCTATGGCTTTGAAGTTGAACAAGTAGCAAGTTGAAATGAATTACTGTATCAAGTTCTGTTCTATAACCATTTTTGCTTAACTTTGGAGCTTTCCCCTTATTTTTATAGGAGAAAATTAATATATAAAGACATTTTTTTCTTCATTTCTATCAACAGTTCTAGGCTATGTGATTTAATTTTTGCTCTTTGATGTTACATGTTGAGGGAGCAGAGCAAACGCTAAATTAAATACCTTGCATTTCATATGTTACTGCAGAACTTGCAGATCTGTCCATGCCAAAGGTCTTTCCCTGTGCAACTTTCTGTTGTTACAGATGCAGATCATCCACTGGTAATGCAGCACATAGATACAGAAAATAGATTTGAAACTGTAAATAAGCCTCAGAAATCTACGCCAGGAATTTGCAGTATAGGTACTGTTCTCGATGAGCTTAGTTCTTCTCCCCACACAAAAATTTTGTGTTATGAATTTGCTGGTTTAGTCCATGTGAGATATACAAGCCTTTCTATGAACTGATCGTAGCTTTAAATTACGGTAAGGATCCCTGTACATATGTGTGAAAACAGCAGCAGTTTCTATAAGATAAAATTGTATCCTAAACATTTTAAATTATAATTCTCAAAGGTTCTTGAAAAAAGCCTTCCATCTCACACAGCCCAAAATGCTTCCAGCTGGGAAAGGTTTTATTCTGAGGGGACGTCTTTAAAAATGCAAACAGTGAGTGCATGTAGTTTTCCAGTGAGATCTGAAGTGAAATTCAAAGAACAGTGATTATTTAAGCTATGAAAATCTGTTTTCAGACTCCAGGAAGGCAGTCACAACAGAGTGCAGAAGCTTCCTGTTCCAATCTAAAGCTAGATCGTTGTTCTGTGACTTCTGCTAAAACTGTTTATTCTTTCTCTGACTTAAAATTTTTTGCCCAGATAGTCTTCTGGGGAAACTGTGAAATTAAAGCCTTGTTTACCAGAACAGTGAGGCATCTAAAATGGAATATAACGTTGCATGAACGTTGCTATTTCAGTGAAAATGTTTTCCTCTACTCGTCTGGAGTTAGGCACGTGCACGAACTGCTTACAAAGCTGATCCTAACGTGATAAGCTACAAAAGGCTCTACCAAAGCTAAAGAGGTCAGAGAATCTCCAGATACGTCTAATATAAACCTTAAATCTAAATTTTGAGATAACTTTGAGCAGCTGCAGTTGTTGTTTCTCCCAGCAGACAGTGAGATATGGGAAACCCAAGGCAGACCTCTCAGCAGTCAGAGTAGTTGGACATTTATTGTCTCTCTCAGCAGAGGATCCTATTTAATATAATTTATGTTGAAGGTTCTCTTCTGAATTCATTCATCTTGTTGAAAAAATTATCCTCTGTGGGGGATGAGCTGAGATTTGGGGAGAAGAGAATGACCTGATGATGAGGTGATTATGACTTTCATGTAAGATATGTGGCCAGGGGACTTTTCTGCACATAATTCATCAGAAGTAGAGTGAGCGTGTGGCCTCAGGGGCTTCAATGGATGGATCAGTCAGGTTTGGGGGAGACTAGGGTTCAGATCTTCTCAGCCAGCAGCTGCTGGTGTCCTGCTTTTCAGAATGACTTCTGTTACCCTCTTGGGGTGGGGGGATGTAGTTTCAGGTTTTAAAAATTCAGGTTTATTTCATGGTTTTTCTTCATTATTTACAATATATTGAACTCCACTGATTTTTGCCTCTGTGAACTTAAGTCAACTGCTTCCTCTAAGTGGAAAATGGAACAATAAAGATAAAGCCCTGCCTTTTAAATTTCAAGAACTATAAGAAGAGTGACTCATAATTAATTCTAAGCAAAAAATGCTTCAATAAAAAAAATCATAAACTTTAAGATAACTTAATGATGTTATCTGGTAGTTCCACTGCAGAAAGGGTATCTCATGCTACCCTGCAAAGTAGTTTTTGCTGAATCTTTGCTAGCAGAGACTTGTCCTCTTTGGCAGGGTGGGGTTACTGGCAAAAAATCCTTCTGGCTTATGATTTATGCACAGTTGTTTTGAACCCTGCTACAAAGTGATCATGGAACCACTTCTGAAACAGCAACTGAAATGAAATTTATACAAATAACATAAAGTGGCTGTTCAGCATTTTGGGTGGGCATCTTAAATGTGGGGTAGTAGCAACAGAGGGTAAGGCCTCATTTGCCTTTCATCCTTCTCCCTCTCCCTGACCATGTTGCTTCTGAAACTGATTTGAGATTGTCATGCTCAACAAACCTTCTCCTCAAGGGCTGGGAGAAAACTAACCTGGGGTTTAGTAGGAGGGGGCTGTTTTTGTGATGGGTGAGCCAAACAGCTCACAGCAAAGGTCAAGGTGTGGCAGAAGGGCAGTGGAGAGTTGTGCTTTGACCTCACTGTTCATGGAACCACACCAAGGAAAATACAGCTCAGCAGCATTTGAGGGATGAGAGGATCCAGCGTGAGAGACGCAGAGATGCCCTGGTGTGCACCGTTGCAGATAATGTGATGCTTACGGTGTCAAACCCAACACTTCACTTCTGCAAGGACACTTTTTCCACGACAGACTGTAATGAAGAAAAGCATTTTTCCACCTTGAAGGTGTCTGCGTTTTCTTCCTTCAAAAAAACAAAGCAGGTCTTTGCAAAACTCATGAAAGTCAATGGCAAAACTTTAAATCAGTCCTGAAGTATAATTCAGGTTTGGGCCAAGAAACAAGGTCAACCTTCCCAGTAAATGGTAACAGAGAATTTTCTGGAGCATGAATGGCAGCAAGACACAAGTTTAATCTCATGGGATTACCTTCCAGTAGGGTGTCTGTCTTGCTATTGAATGTGTCAAGGAAAGGCTGGCCAGTGTGAACAGCTACCTGCCTTTCCTCTTACCACTTTGGAAGGGATATGTGTGGAAGTAAAATTAAAAAAACTTCCTAGAATTATCCTAGGAAAACAATTTATGCTGTGACAGTCCATTTCCAGTGTATCAACTGCTTTAAAATGTGAAGTTACAGCCAGTTTTAGAGAGCAATGATGTGTCTGTGTGTCTTGCTCTAAGTTTATGGCATTACTAAGTACTTTCTTCCAGTCAGTTCTAAGAAAGAAATTTTTTTTTTTTGAGAGGAGAGACAGCCTTGGCAGAACCTCCTATCAGTGTGCTGTAGGATTGGAAAGCAGAAGTAATTTTTGCTCTATAAAATTGCCTAAACTGTCCCATAACAGGGAGTACCAGCCATGCCTAACACATGAACACTGAACACATCAGTGCTGTGGAATCTGTGCTGTCAGGCCTGACAGCTGTGTCACGTCCATCCGAAAAGTGAACTTTCTGCACATATGGCTTTCACCTCCACAGTTTTTTATGTGCATTTATTGGTAGTTTTCACAAGTAATTCTCCATTACCTCTTTGCTGTTCCAGAGCTGCATTTTAGTTATTTAACAGATAGTAATTTCCATTGAAGCTCTCTGGCATAACAGGCAGCAGTTAGTTTTGCCAATGAAAATGCTGGTCTGGGCGGCGGTGTCTTTCCTATACCTGACCTGAACCAAGTTCTAAACATGGTCTGACTGTGTCTTTTTGCCTTCCAAATAATTTCTGACACAATCCTCGGGACTCTTGTTGGATGGTTGTGTTGTGTGAACATGATTGTGTCTTCAACCAAGTAAATTCTCTTGCAAATTGCAAAGGACTTGGCTTTAGGATTCTTTGTGTCTTAAAAAAATACAGGTGAAAACTGAAATGTTTGGGTGTAAACAGGAGTGGGTTTCTGTTCTCGTGTCAGTTCATGGCCCACTGCTGCCTGGGTGCAAGGGCCAGAGGAAGGTGTGCCAGACAGTGCCCTGCGTGCAGCACAGTGAAGAACCTTTTAAAAAACTGGATTAAAAGAGTGCGGGGAGGAGCTGTATCAGAGAAGGAACTTGAATCCCACAATGTTCAGTGTGTACCTGCTCTGGTTTTGCAGTTGTCTCATGCTCAGGGGAGCCAGAATCCTGTCTTGGTTGCAGGGTATAAATCTGGTGCGTATCTGTTTGCTTCTCAGGAACTTTGCTGGCTGGCAAAGACCATTCCTTCAACTTTCAGTTGCCTGAGTTATCTGATCTTAGATGAATTTCAGCACTTGTTTATAGCATGCAGGAGCTTCTTGCCAGCAGCTGGCTTAGTGTTTCAGATTTTGAAGTGTACTCTGTGCTGCTCTGGTTGAGCTGTAGGGTTTTCTGAGCGTGCTCTCAAGTTGTGCAGCTTTATCTCTCCAGGTGGGCATTCCACTGTTTTGCTATTTTGCAGCTAACGTGGGCAGGAATCTGCTCCTCAGGCGGATCCAAGGGCTGTCCAAGTTGGCAGCGCTGTGGGAAGCTCTGTCCTTTCCCTGGCTTAACCATATAATGGGCAAATGATGAATTGGAGGGCTGCAATTCCCTGCCTGCTGCTGCCTTGCACCATTTCATGGTGATTACACATGTACATTGCTCTCAGCTGTGTTTTCAGCTAAGCAAATATCTTATTTCTGCCACAGCTGACACACAGCACTTGAGAAGTGCAGTCCTCATTAGGGCTGCTTCTGGCTGCATTTTGCTTCCCAGGTAGGTGGCTTGGTCTGCTTGTCTGTCCCAAGGCTTTTAATAAGGGTGAAAAGTAAGGAATTTTTTGAATGTTGTATTTTGTATGGTGCACAAGTGCAAAATGGGATCTTTGGGGTTTTTTTTTCTCCCTCCCTGCTTGACTAAAATCTTACTTATGGTTTATCAATCAGTGTATGGCATGGTTGTTTCTTCTGTTTTGTGGAGAGCTAAATATCCTGGAATTTTCTGTGCTTGCAGCTGAGAGACTAAAAAATTGTAATGACCTCTTTTCAAGCTATTTTTTTGTCATGTTGCATTTTATAAAGTGTTTTATGAGAATTATGTATTTCCAAGACAACTAAATGTGAAAGTGACATATACAGCATGTGCTGCAGTCTCTTTGGGAATATTGGAAAAGTTGATTAAGTATTTTAGAAATATACAGTGTTGAGTTTTACAAAGTGTGTTGTGTTTGGAAATAGTTTGCTGTTCTTTGATCCGTCTGGTACACGTATATCATAGCTTCTGCATGCCTCCTTAATTTTTAAAGTTGAAAGCTGAGTTTAAAAAAAGAACTTTAAGAAGTCAAATTACACTTACATAGTATAATATGCAGTACATTTTAAAGTTAAAACTAAGGATCTTGTTTTTAAAGACGATTCCATAGGATATATTGTATATCTGTTTTATTTTTCAGCTAAGATTCTCCTAAAGCTGCTGCAGCCTAAATTACCATTTTGCCTGGCTTATATTATCTTTTTTTGCTTTCAAACCAATAACATAAATTTGTATTTTCTTTTCTTACAATTGTATATTTATTCTGGCTGAATTCAAGTTGCATCATACCACTGAAATACACTATAATTTCTCTGTAACAAAATGGTTCACATTCTTAATGAGCTGTTCACTGTGAGCATCTGCTTGAAGATGAAAATAATTGCTTCCAGATGTTCCCGTTTCAAGAGGAGACATTTACTTTAAAGGGCACTTGCTTTCAAAGCAAAAGTTAGGTCCTCTGGATGCAAGAGGAATTGTCAGCTGTTTTAAATCAGTGGAGCTCCACTGAAAACAAACTAGGGATAGTTAGCTGTTTTGTCTATTTTAAGTCACGAGGTTTATGCCAGTTTACTCTAGCTGAGAATCTGATTCCCCACCTCCAGAGCAAATGGTAAAATTTTGTTTGAGTTGATGAAAAACAAACAAACAAAAAAACCCAATCAGCTGCGTTCATGCTCACTTAGACCAGGTAGTGCCTCTGCGTTCACACAGAGCTCCTGAACTTGGAATGAGAGGAGTGAGTGTGGATTTCTCCACACTGCATAACTCGGGGTAATTTAGGGGTCCATAGGAAAAATAAGGAGTAATGCCAGATGGTGCACTCAAAGGATAGATCTTTTGTTTAAAATCCCCAGAGGGGTGCTGTGGCTCCTTGCCTTATTAAGAAATCTTCCTCCCATATCATGGAGCACCATATTAGTGTCCAAAAAAAATTCTAAATGTTGTTTTAGTTCAAGAGTGAATAGAGTCTGTCCATGGGGCCAGAGTTGCCTCATCCTGCTCGTCTTTCTGATGTTCAGTGGCCTTATTTCTTATCAAAGTTCTCATTTTTAACTCTGTCTTAACCTGCAGCAGTCTGCTATCTTAACAGCTGTACAGAGCCTGTTCCGGTCTGGACTGGGATGTGTCTCTGAAACTCATGCAAATCAGTGTTTTGCTGGAAGACAGACGAGTTATTTGTAATTATAATTATGATTTGTAATCACCTGTGTAGAAAGCAGCTCCTCCTGGGATTTCATTTGGTGACTGCCTCTTAGAGTTTCTCAATAAAAAAGTCAGTGCAATAACTTTTCCTGATTAGTGCTTGATTTATTTCATTCAGAGAAGAAAAAAAGAAAAAAGCCAAAACCATGAAGCTACATTTCTGTTTATTTTCCCATCCATACACAAATATCACTGCCAATGTCAGCAGGAATGGGCATGGCATTGGGAATAGTGGGTTGCTTAGATAATTGGTGTTGCAATACTGATGCAAGTTTAGTACTATTTTTAATTTGTGCAATATTCCCCACCAGACTAAAATAACTTACATGTAGAGCAGATTTTGAAATAAACTTTAACTCTGTAATCTTTGAAATAACCTTTGTGGCTTCTGTGGCTCCAAGCCATGGTCTACAATGTACTGTAGAGTTTGGGGCAGAGGAAGAGATGAGAAAAGGGTGATGGATGTGGTGATTTCTGGTCCCTCAGTAACATCAGCATAGACCCAGATTAACTATGGCAACTTCAGTTAAACCACTGCCATGTAATTCAAAGCACGACCTGCTGTGATTCCTCAGTGTGTTTCACATGATCAACACACTGATGGGATTTATGAATTACCACAAAACCTTTTAACCATTTGGAAAGCTACATTCTTTTGTTAAAAATCGATTATGCGCTTGGAAACTTAAGTATCAATTTTTCATTAAGGCCTGAACTCCTGACTGGACTCTTTTCTTTTTGAAAATGGAGGTGACAGAGGCATTTAAATGGAGGTGACAGAGGCTCTGTTTAATTTTGGATTATTTCTTGCCTTGGTTTTCCTGAAGAATGAAGGATTCAGTGAAGGTGTGAATATTGGCGGTTCTCCAAACACAGTGATATGACTCCATCCAAAGTGGGCAATGTCTTCTCTGCAATCTGGAAGACAAACTTGGGGCACACAAGCAAAAATCATGACCTGCTGTTTCACCTTCAAAGTGTCTCTTAGTTTAGACATTGCCATTTAGGCGCCAGTTAGGACATTTCATTCACTGCTGTTCCCTCCGCACCGTGCAGCCTTCAAAAGCTCGCAGGTACTACACGGTGTAAGCTACTATTAGTGTGACTGCAGAGGTGTTGCTTGCCTCTGGTACTCAGTTTTGGTTAAGGTGCTCATTCTGTAATGCATCCTTTATTGAATAACACGTGACAAGAAGGTCTGCAATGTAATCCTAAAACACAGCTTTGTCTGATGGGTATTTAGGAAGACGCCAACTATTTTGTAATGTGCCATTGTGTAGGTTTGGGGTTGTTCAGCCTCAGTATTGTTTTTGATTTCATGTCTAGCCCAGGGATTAACTTTGCCACACATTTGCTTGAAATAAGGAGCGGGACACGGTGGTTTGGTGATTAAGGCAGAACATTTAGATGAAAATAACTGCAGCACTTGAGAAACACACGGTTCAAACTGAGGGTTTAACACGGGCCTGCCAATAAAACACATAGCAGTCTGTCAGAGCTCACATAAATAAATGGGGAAAATATTCTGCTTTGCTTTCAGGAGCTGCTAAGTCGCACATCGCTCGAGACTCAGAAATTAGATCTGATGGCTGAAGTTTCAGACCTGAAGATTAAGCTGGTTGGTATGGAAAAGGAGCAGAGTGAATACGAAGAGAAACAGAACAAAGCTGAGGTGAGTTTTTTTCATTAGCTTGTTTCAATTTTTTTCCATCAGCTGTCTATGGTATGTTGTCCCACACCTGAGCTTTTGGGCTGAAATCAGCACAGAATAGGATTTTCTGTGCTTACAGTGCAGCCCATATCACTGATCCTATGAATTCAGTGAGGAGTATGATTATGCGTTTTTGGGATGCGGTTTCTTTTCCTCTCTCTCATTATACTTCAGAGGTTGCTGTTTGGCTTTAATCAAGGCAGAGTCCCTCCCAGAAGCATTTATTACAGTGGGTGTTCACTTAACCCTTTCCTTTCCCCCGGAGCTGGACTGATATGGCTGTGCCAGGCCCACCAGAGCTCTTCCCTCATTTATGTGGCAGAAAAGACTGTCAGCTCAGCAGGATCGGGGTGCCACAAGCACTGAGATTGGGGTTTTTAATGTATTTGTGGCACCTGGGAGGGCATTTGCCTCAAATGAATCTTTCCCCTCACAGCTACATAATAAATAGTGCAAAAAAATGTCATGGGCTGGAGGCAATTCCAACCTGTACTCCCCTTCAGATGCTGAGAGTTCTGGGCATCAAAGGAGCTTTGGTTTTTGCTGTATTGATTAAGAAAGAGAGTATGAAACAGGGAATTCATCTGAGCAACATCCATACCATGGTGGTGAGCAGCAGGTGGGAGCCGGGAAGGAAAGCAATCCTGGAAGAGAGAAATTCATTCAAATTGCCATGTGTTGCCCTACTCAGTGGTCCTGTAAGGGGACCAGCTAGCAGGACGGGATTGCCTGGAAGGGAAGGATTACTGGGTCTGAGATTTATACATTGCTGACTGAAAAAAAACCCCAACTCTGTCCCATATTGACTTCGGAGAATTTGAAATCCAGGCAGCGTTAGGAACCGTTTGCTCTCCATAAATCTGCTAGTGGAATATGTGATAACTATGCATCGGTACTTTGCCTGCAGTGACGTGGTTCATTTGGGGTGTGTTTGCTTTCAACTCGTTTATTCTCTGAAGTTTTCTTTAGAGATTCAAAGATAACGTAAAGAAAGCAATTTCTGGCAGAGCTTGCAAGCCAGAGAGGCACCAGCTGCTGTTTTTGCCTCCTGTGGCCCTCCTCGTGCTTTTTCGGGCATAATTGTCAGTGCCTTGTGTACAGAAGGCTTGAGCACTCTCACACTGCCTGAAAATCTGAGCAGGTCTGAGCAGCACCTGACGGCTACGGATGGCAGCCTGCTCCCAGTGCTTCCCATGACGTGTGGAATATGGCGATGAGGATTCCTAAATTATTGCAGGGCATGAACAGCCAGCCTGGCTCCTGGAAAGCAGTAAAGATTTTGGGTGCATTTTTATTGACAGGACTTTTGAGTGCCCGGGAGGCCTGGTCCTGTGAGCTGTGAGAGTCTGCTGCTGCTGCAGTGAGGTGTGTGCTCCCTTCCATGGAAAAGTTGAGTTTTAATGGCCTGGATGCCTCTGTGGTATTGCTCGGTGATAGGACACGTTCCTGCTGAGATGGAAAAGGATTCTAATCTGATGGAAAAGTTGAGAGTCGCTGTGTTAAGTATGTGCTGAATTATTAACTACCCCGAGATGTGATTAGGTTTCTGGCGTGTTGAAAGTCGCAGACCTGTGGGTACAAAGTAAGGAGAAAGGGTGCTGTAAGGAAAGCTGTGGGAAATAAACAGCATTTTCAGTTTGCTTGTTGAACTATTCCTGTAATTATTTCAGATTCACCTGAAAAAGCATTAATCCAATTTATCAGGACAAACGGGAGTCTGTTTCAATCAAATTGGATGCTTAGTTGAATTCTAATGCTTTAAGCCTATTTCTGTGCCTTTTCCTGTAAATTATATTAATTTTTCAATACAGACACCATTTCAAACATCAGAATGAAATTTATTAATTAATTTTCTTTACACTATTAGACTACAGCTGCTTAAATTTGGTAATATTTTGAGTGTTTTCCTGAGCTCTTTGCCTCCACTGCCCAACTACATCTTTCTAATGAAGAAACTACTTTGGCAAACACAGTCTACCTGTAGTTTGCTCTTGGTTTTGGCATCCAGTAGTTAAACCATTTTAAACAGCTTGTTAATGATACTTCATGTCTGACCCTGCTATTTTTAAATATAATAATGGCAATTTAAAAGTTTAAAATTAAATGTGGCATTGCAAGACCATTCAGCTCAACCATGTTTTCTCTCTATTCTAATTTTGTGCCAGCTTATTTCACAGCAGCTGTTTCCAGTCACTTAGAATTTATCTATGGAACTGGTTGGGCTGGGAGGAAAGAAAGCAAATTAAGATATCCTTCTAAATATGAGAGAGTTTTAATGTGTGAGATTGGTTTCACTTTATCTTGTGCAGCTGTCATTTAGGTTTGGTTTTAGTTAGCAGCAAAGAGTTTATCAAGCATTTCTAACCTCCTCTCAAAGGTATTGATTTCACACTGAATGCCACTTGTCTCTGGCTCTTCAAAAGCACATACTAAATATAAAGTGCCATTTATTTATATATATTACACAGGGGCCAGGAGAATAGCTGCTTTCAAATGGACTATCTCACTCCTGGCTTTGTCATTTTAATTCCTTTCCTGTGGAATAATGTACTATTTTTCACGCAGTAATGCTGTGAAGGTTTCTGGGGTCTCATCTGAGGGAGTTGTGTAGCTTTTCTCCTCCCTGAGAAGCCTCAGAAATTTCGAAAATGTGTTTTTCTTAATGTAGCAAGGTACGAGCAAGCAGCATTATCAAAAGATTTATGGCTGCCCCGACGTCTGCCCTACCTGAACATGGGCAAAAGAGACTTTCTGTCCCTCTCTGGAGACTGCAGCAGTAATTGTGCATTCCAGCTTGCCTAACAGCCCTCCTTCTGTCCTACGTCTTCCTTTTGTAGCATGGGATAAGTCTGTGGCTTTGACTATAAGCTTTTGGCGAGTATTCTGTGGCTTTTGTAACTTCTGTATTAGATATCTAGTGCAAAGAAAGCTACTTGCAAATCCAAAGAAACCTGAGTCAGTGAGCCGCTGACTCCACTGGGGGGTCTGGTGCGTTGTCTCATCTGAATCAAGGTGTTGTAGTTGGTGTTAATAAATGTTCGTGCTGTGAAAGAACCTCAAAAATGCCTTTTCTACCTTGAAACGGGAAACAACTGTGAAGGCACAAGCTGGAGTTCCTCTGGGATACAGATTTCTGCCATTTCTGTGCTGCCAAGTTGGCCCTCTGGGGAGTCTGTGGATGCAGAGTGCTTCCCTTTCCCCTCTTTTAATGATAAGGCAAAAGAGAGAACTGCAAGGTGGCAGCAGAAGTGTTTCTGGACTCCCACATGTCACCACAACTGGAGCAGCTGCCAGTTTGTGCTCAGAAATCTGTGCATCCTGTTGGAGCAGCCCTTCTCCAGAACCCTGTGTGGGTGAGCAGTGCTCTTGCCAAAGAGGAGCACAGACCAAGCCTTGGTGCTTAAAAGAAAGCGAGGGAGATGGATGTGTGCCCTGACAGTTCCAATCCCCAGCTGGGACTGCTCTGTGAGGTACCTGATTGTGGACAGGATGGTAGAAAGAGAAACCTAATTCTCATTTAAGTCCCTTAAATGTTTGTTGGATGAAAGAGGATGAGCATCAAACATTGTGATCCTGATTGAGCATGATATATATAATGTAAAATATATGTAATGGCTTTTCTGAATTTCATCTTAAGAAGAGTGAGTTAGAAAATGCTCAAATATGTGAAACTCTTTTGCATGATTTAGGTGAATCTTTGTGAATGTTTAAAGTTGACTCTGGATGATGTTACTGTCCTGTCCTTGCAGTAGCTGTTCCCTAGCTGTAAGACTCTTGATTTACTGCAGAGTTGAGGTTACAGGAGGATTGTTGGCAACGCTAATGAAGAAAATAATAAAAAAAATATTTGCCATGTCATCTGTTGTTCTGTCCACTGAAATCTTTTTCACTCCTCTGGAAGATGGATTAAGCTCATCAAATTTATTCCACTTGAGAAGACTGAGAAACCACAAAACTTATGTTGTTAATGTACATGAAAGCTAAGAGAAAGGCACTCCAAACCTGTGATACCTGAAAAAATACCCAGTGCTATTTGCTAAAAGTCAGGGAAATGAGGTGAAATATTATATAGATTTTCATATTTGACTTTGGTTTGCTTTCTAAGCTGGATTTTTTGTGTGTATATCACCGATACACAAATCCAAGAAGCTGGCCAGCAAACTGGTGCTCTTCAAAATAATTACTTTTTCTTCTGTGTTATCCTCCTGATTTCTCCTGCATCTGTTGCTTAACTCCTCCTCCATGTCAAGATCCTGCCCAGCTAGCTAGAGAGGTAATGGAGTTATTTTTCTGCCCCATGCTAGACCTGGAAGCAGAATTACTTTGCTAGTAAATTCTGTGTATAAATTTTGAAAGATTAGGCTATGGCCCCAGCTGAGCCCTTTGCAGTTTCTTCCTTCTGGATGATTTGGAAGTGCAAATGAATGTAATCAAGTCCCATTTCAGCAAAAGTGTACCTCTGAGCCAGCATATTAAAATATGTTCCAAATTTTCCTTCACATGACTGTAAAACTTGCCCGAAAAAGTTTCTGATCTTAACTTCAGAGTCAGAGTCATGACTTAGTCTGGAATGTAGATTCTCTTCCATGTAAACTGTGGCTTTGTGTAATATTCCAGTTTTATGCTCATTTACATCTACTTTGTCAGAAAGGAAACACATAATCTGTCTTCTTTTAGTGTGCCTTTGACGTGCTTCATGTAATTCTTTGTGCTGCAACTGTAGAAATATATTCTTTGCATCATTTTTTTTTCTCACCTGTCTATTTTTTTTGTCTTTTTTTTTCCCTTTCCTCCCATGTTTTCAGTCAGTAGTGAACCTGATCAGTGATCTACAGGAGCAGATGTGTAGACTGCAGCTGGAAATTAATAGTAGAATCCAAGAAAGAAAGTCTCAAGATAGGAAACCAGACTTGACCCCTAATGGTCCTCAATCTGGTGCAAGATCAGTAGAGACTCTGGGCCAGAAGAATTGTTCTCGGTGTGATGTACGAGAAGTACCCCTGGGCAGAAGCCTCTGTATTGCCTCTTCTCTCTCTTGCAGAAACTAAATTCCACTAACCAGAGCTACCTTGGGATTGTTTTGGCATTAATCTTTGTGGCTTTCATTAGCAAAGAGTGAGAGTGCCATAAAAATGACCAGAAAAAAATCCCACCCCAGGCACTCCACCCCAATTGCTGGGACCAATTTGGTCACCACTGATGGCTGTCCACTAAAGCACAAAAACCCAATCACCCCTTTCAGCTTGTTCACGGTTTCCATTTCACGTGTAAGTCTGTAGTGCTGGTGCAGTGTGGCTTTTTTGGGTTTGGGGGTTGAGGTTTGTCTGATGTGCAGCATGCTGGCATGGTTTTGTAGTTTGCTACTTTTCCTCATGGTCAAGCTCTGAACACAGATTCTTGATTCCTGGATATCTTAAAAGCTTAACACAGGTATAAAATAATTTCAGCTAAGGCTCCCTGACACGTACCCTTTCTTTTTCTAATGATAATGTCTAAGTGAATGAAAAGAGCCATAGTAAAAACAACCTGCTTGTCCTTTTAAAATAGCAAATCCAACACGGTTTTGTTTATTCCCTGACACTAACAGGTACCAGAATTTACATAACTTATCCTGGTTGTGTTTGATCAAAATGTCACATGGCAAAACAAAAGCTACTTTGCATAAATGGCTTAATTTCACTGAAGGTGGACTGGTACTGGTATGCCTAGAAACGACCATTTTAATACTTGCTTTTAATTCAGATTGCTTTAGTTGCCACATCTCTTTGGTTAAAATTTGGATCCCCAGAACTCATAAGTAATCTGCTTATATTGTGAGGGAGTTTTTCAGTAATTTCTCTCAGGGGTTTTATATTATAAAAATAACTATTTTGTGTGTTACACCTATTTTGACAGTAGTGCTGTTGTTTCTGGGCTTGTGTCTGTGCAGAACTGCTTAATGGACTATTAGAACTACAAGGTGTGGATTGGAGAAATAATCTGAGAGTCAAATCTGGGAGTCATTCAAAATAACTCCAACAAGTTAGTGAGGTGTTTAATGTATATACTGCACAGGAGTCCAAAATTGGGTTACTCCTCCAAACTTTTCCTTTCCTCAGTTCATTTTGAGACATTTTGTCTTGTCAGAGCTCCATCAAGGTTTTAATAATATTGTCCTTTAGAATGAGCAAGATACAATTCTATCAAGGAATGGGAGAAGGGACATTTAAGGGACAGCTTCTTAGAGTAGGTCTCAGTTTTTAGTGTGGCGGTTCAGTGTTCAATACTGTGTGCTTCATGCATGATCTGTAACTCAGGACTATGAAAAATTAATACCTGCTATAAAAACCTTACCTTTAGCTTTCGTTCTTCCTCTGCAGGGTTTGCTACAGGAACTTCGACACCTCAAAATTAAAGTGGAAGAGCTGGAAACTGAAAGAAATCAGTATGAGTGGAAATTGAAAGCAACTAAAGTAAGCAGAATACTTGGCATTTTCTAATGCCAGGCTTCTGTCAGCTGGGAAAGGATGTGCTCCACTTCCCATCAATATTTACTTTTCTTACATTTACCTTGGGGCAGAGTAACTACGAAGTCAAGTTTTCCTTAACCATCTTTGGAATACATATTTTGGTTCGAAGGTGTTGGTAGTCTTTTTTTGTGCCTTTTGCTCCCTCCGTGCAGTTCTCAATTTTTGCAATTCTTATTATAAGAAACCACAAAAGGCGTTTTGACTTGCAAAGATCTGCTCAGAGCAAAGGCCTCTTTAAAGGCTTTCTGGCCTTGATTTGTGTGATGGTGACAAGCCTCTGTGGCATATACTTTCCAGCCTGAAGAGACATGCAAAGTTTGTTGGGTGTTTGCTTACTATGGCATTTGTTTTCATAGACATTGAGCCCAAAATACACCATTAGCTCATCTGCTTTGACTTTGTGTATATCCAAGTGCACGGCTGCCTTACACTTCTGTTGACCTTAAATCCTGCAAAGCTGTTGGATCATAATCTGGAGAAACTTGTCATGTGAAACATTTAATCATTTTCCCCCAGTAATTAATTTTTCTAGTGGAACATTCTCACTGTTATTTCTAGTTTGAGTTTTCAGCCCTTTTCCACTAGATAAAAAAGCATCATCCGATTTTTCCTTGTTGTGCTGTAATCACATCTCCCTTCACTATGAATGACTGACTCTTGAGTTGTGGTTGAATCCTGGAGAAACATTTCAAATTATTAAACTGAATTATCTATTTAATGTTTGATAGCTCGATCCAGACGTGACAAGCAGCTATTATTTGTATTAGCATTTCTGTCTTTTGAGAATTCTTGGATGCATAACAGAATGTTGCTGTCATGTCTTCTTTCCTGTTGAGATAATAGTTCTTCAATCCATGAAAATGTTTTCTCTGACATGGTGGAGAAGAACAGTCTTTGGGAAAATATTTTCTCAAGCAGTGTGTGGCCAGCTGCCAAAACAGATAGAAATTATGGAAAATGTAGGAGCAGAATGAAAATAGGAAAGAAGAATCATAAAACCCACTGAGGGAGAGAAGATGTAGGACTAGAAGGGAACAAAAGTACAAGGAAAGAGAGAGGAAGCAGAAGAATAATCATAGAGAGGACAGGAATTAGACATTAAGGGAAAAGAGGGCATTTGAAAGAGCTCTGAGATCAAGTAGACCAGGGGAGGCGAATCCAGATCTGGTATTGAGAGGTCTGCAAGCTTTTGTCTTCCTGTTGTTCCAGCTTCTTAGATGAGAAATTGGAATATCTCCATGGCTGGATATAAAAAGCATATTGGTCAGTGGGAAGTGCAGGAGCCTTTCAGAGATGCAACAAGGCAGATTCTTCTATTCCACGTGGGATTTTAGGCAGAGTGGTGACGTTATCCTGCGATCCAAACGTTTGCTTCCTGGTGAAAATAAGTGTGTGTGTTAATTAATCTGTTTCTCCCTGTTTGGACAATGTTGTTTGGTTTTTTGTGTTTTTCCTGCTTTATTTTAGTATTTTGAGAAACTGGTCACATGAGTGACTTTTTTGTCCTTGTTGTTTCCTTCTTTTCTTCCTTTCCCCCCCCCTTTTTTTGGTCCTTTATCTGCAAGGAGGCTTGGTATGTTTTACAGGGCAAATGCAGAATGTTGACACACAGAGGTTTTGAGACCTCAGAAGAAAATCTTACCAAACTGCTTAGTAAAATACGGTGTTAGCAGTTTTTCTCATAAATACAAAAAACAGATTAAAATCACTGTATTTTAAGCTGAACAATCACAGAATTCTTCTCCCTCTGTCTTGTTGAGGTCCTTAATGTGGGATTTTCTATCCAAATCTAGTGGCAGCCCAAAATTGCAGTAAATGTAAATGAATGCTGGTATTTTGTTGCATGTGTGTGGTTGTTTTCTAGGCTGTGCTTTCCTTTTATCCTACTTGCTATTTTGAGGATGAACAGTTGTGTTCTCCGGCTGAGAAGGCTCAGCATTAATAGATTAGTTATACTAATAAGTAGTAACTAGGATTAAAAATAACCAGTATCTGTTTAAAAATCCTTTGATATCTTTTGGTGGTCTTCATGCAAAGTTTGAGTTCCCTATAACAGTCATCATTTTTATATGAACAACCTTGTAGCTTTGAAAGCTTTCCAGAGTTTCTTACCTACACAAATCTTTGAAAACATTACCTTTCTCTGTGTCTGTCTTCTCCAAGAACTAATTGAATTGGGAAAAGTGAGCTCCTCTAATAGGAATAGGATAACACAGCATAAATATGCATAGTTGTTGTAGTGTTTATGAAATATCCTGAGTTGGTGACTGACCTCGGTCACGGTGTTACACTCAGACATCTTCTGGCTCCCGGGAAAGAATCACGGACAATGGGTGGGGAAGTTATTCCGGGTTTGTTGTGCTCTCTTTCAGGCTGAGATAGCCCAGCTCCAGGAGCAATTGGCTCTCAAAGATGCAGAGATAGAACGCTTGCAAAGTCAGCTCTCCAGGACCTCCTCATACACTGAAGTGGCAGAAAGAGGTAAGAGGAGGGGAATCAAAGCTAAAAATCCAAACCCCTACTTTACCTTTGCTTTGGTAGCAGCTTGGCACAGGATTTCAAAGGAATACAAGGAGGTACCAGAATGAATTACAGAATTTACTTTGGGAGGAAAAGTGTTGTAAATTAATTCTGTGTCCTGGTAGAGTGGAGGCCTTTAACGTGTGAAATTCTGCTCCAGTCTAGAGGCAGCACGAATTGAAAGAAGTATCCTCGAGGCCCTGGAAGTTTTTCTGTTGGTATTTTATTTTTGAATGTAAAGAGTCATTGTAGTTCAATGGGAATTTATTTTTTGTGTATACCTTGAAAATTTCTTTGAAAAATCTTTAAAGTTCCTGGTTTTTAAGGGAAAAAAAAAAGTCTCAGTAGTAGCTAAGCCTAATGTTTCAATGCCCAAACATTCTAAAAGAGAGTCATCGTTTCCTTTCTTCATGACTGTGTGCAGTTTAGGCTGGCTGTCCCATGAAATGTTGGACCAGATCAGTGTCCCTGTTTTAGGTTGCTCTGGCATTGCAGGCTCTGGTTTAAGCCTGCGCTGTTGGCACAGGTCAGTGGCAAACAAACCAGTTTGTTTAACCTTTGGTCTCAACCAGTGGTGCCACAGTTCTCCGAAATATTGACCCCCTGGGGCTCCTGCCAGTTGCTGGGCCATGAGAATATGGAATCAGAGACCTTCTTCCTCTGCAGCACAGACACTCGCCCACGCAGGAGTATTTGTGTGTAGTTCACCACAGTGCATCAGCTTTGCTGCACTAACCACTTCTGTGGGTGTTAACTGAGTGTGCACTTCCAGAGACTACCTGGCTGGGATGTGAATGTCCATGTGCTGTGCTTCCTCCTTCCCAGGGCTTCCCAAGAACCTTCTGTGGTTCATTCCAACAAAGTGACTTAACATCTCCTTGTGCTGATTTCACTCAGCTGCAGAGCTTGTGCATGTAGAGAACTGCATGTCTAACCAGAAAATTTGTTTGCCTAACATTTGTGCTTGGTAGAGGAACTCTTCTACTAATAGAAGTTTGTATTTTCCATGAGATTCCCAAATAATTTATGGTATTTCAAAGGAAAGGTAGTGGTATGACAGCAAATCTGGAGCTCAGCAGCGTTCAGCTTCTAGAAGTGTGTCCTGCCCACGTTGAAAGTGGGTGAAACTGTCCTTGATTCCAGTGGCAGAAGAATCAAACCCCGTACAGAATCTGTGGGCTACATTCAAGGAAAGCACTTAGACTGTATTTGAATGGGAACAGTAACAATCCTTCTGCAAAAAAAGTTACTGATTTATCAGAATTTTAGGTGGTCTTCTCAAATAAAGCTGAAAAATAATGTCAGTGTACTTGTAGTATGCTAGAATGCATATCCTAATTAAATTGCAAAACTGATCTAATATGTGCTTTTTCTACACACTTTATTTGACTCTCACCACTTACCATCGTAGAGGAAGTTTATAGGAGAAGGCTAAAAGAAAAACGTAAGCCCTGCAATTCCCTTTTGCTTTATCTCACTGTTCCTTTCACACCAATTGTAACTCGGATGCATTCTGCAGCAATAATCCCATGTTTGTTCAGATTTGGCTGTCTAATTGTAATACACACGAGACACTGCTTTCACTGCTTGCAGCAAGCAGACAGCTCCTTGCCCTGTTCAGTAAGATTTTGCTTCAGAAATGAAGGTCAGCGGTTCACGAATCAAATGGTTGGACTTCAAAGGGACGTTGTCAAGGTTAACAGAGCCAAAATTTAACATTTTATTTGCACATAGGTAAACCCCGTTTAATATCTGGAACAATGGCTTTAATTGAAAGCCTTTCTCTTTGGAGAGGAGGATTCAGGCTTTTTTTTTTTTCTAATCACTGCATTAAATTAAAAAAAAAATATTCCCATGCTTGATGATGTTAATGACTATTGTACGTAAAATTTGCTTTAGCGTGCTCAAATCTGCCTTGACACCCGTCCTTTTTGAAGTCTAATATTTATAAAGAGAAATTAGCAGGACTGTGATTTTGAAAAAGTCTTCCAGTTGCTTGCACACTGCCTGCTGGCTTTGGTTTTTGATTTGGCCGTGCCTGTGCATGTCCTGTGTCTCTTCTGTGAGAAATGCCTGCAAGGTTCATTTACATGTTTTAAAAGTTAATCATTGCAAGGTGTGCACTTTCCAGAACCCCTGCAATAAAAACTAATTACAGCTTTTTTAAGTAGTTTAGCCATGACATTCTATGTTCAACATTCAGTTGTAAAACCTTTTTTCACAGATGTTCTCTGGCAATATTGATTTTCTCTCCCCTCTCTCCCTTCATGCCTGCTGCCATATCTGTTTTCATGGTTTTTTGTGAACAAGTGGGTCTGGTTTAATGTCAAACTATGAATTCCTCAAGTGGTAGTTGCAACAGATGAACATCAAACTTGGTTTAGTCAAGATTTGGGACTATTGTGTAGACAAAAATGGGAGATTTGGTTCAGCAAAGTTAGGACATGATTAGCAACCTCATACATTTTAAGAGAGTGTGTTTTAACTGATATGACTGTAACATTCCTGGATAACCTCTGTCACTAAATTGTGCGTGAGGAAATTCTCCATTAGCTAGTGATGTGGATTTCAACCTAGTTATTCATACTGAAACGCTTAAGTAAATAACCTTTTACAGAATTTCCTTGTATCAAACCAGTTTTTTGTTACTTTTCATTCCCAAGCTCATGAACGTCTTTAATTGCTTCTCATAAGATGCCAAATATTTTTTCTCAGATGGAATATAATTCATTTTCAATCAATATGCATTTCCTAAAGTATATAACAGCAAACACACTCTCATCTTTTGCAAAATAAGCTTCAATGTTTCTTTTCTTTTCCACTGCTTGACTTTCATGATTTAAAATACTATTATGTAGTCTTTTGTAAGCAAAACCAGGATGTTTGTGTTGTGCAATGCTTTTAATAGCTCAGCTTCTGAAAAAATCTGCATTAAATGTAGTTTAGTCATGCACTGGCCATGCCACTGACATGGCTTTGGTTATTAGTAAGAACATAGCGAGAGTATCCCAAAACATCTATTTACAGTAAATATAGCAAGCTTATTTCTCTTACAACATTTTAAAATGTTTTTAGACCAAGAAGTTCAACGGTTGAAGATAGGAATGGAGACATTATTGGCTGCAAATGAGGAAAAGGTGAGAAAATAATCCTTGTTCTACATAGTAAGAATGAAATTATGGGTTTGAATCTCTGAAATGTTCCAAACAATGCACTTTCTATAAGGACTAAATGAGAATTGTAATTTTTATGACCATAAATCAAGGCATGGGATTTTCCTGTGTGGTGGCACACTCATATATGATCAAGTAGACAATAATACACATCCCTAAAAACTTCCTTTAGTAAGTGGGGAATCCAGACAGGCCAACATTAATTCTGGAGAACATTAATGCAGCTCATAACATTTATTTCTCAAAAACCAGTAAGGTCAAACCCCTCTGGTTTCCTTATATCTGTAATTTCACATTGTCCAGCAAATATTGTGTACAAAGGCAAATAACATTCCTCACAAGGCATGTGAGAGACTTGAGCCTGTTTTCATGGAAATCCCAGAGATGCAGTACAGTGTTTCTGCAATTAAAAATGAAGGATTTTAAATGTGATTTTATTTATTTAATGTTTTCCACAGGACCGTCGGATAGAGGAGCTGACACTACTGCTAAGCCAGTACAGGAGGGTCAAGGACATAATGATTGCAGCTCATGGTAAAATGTCTTGTGAATAATTCCCTGATTTTATTTCAAGTTTATGTGGTGTTTCCTGTGACCACTATGACCTGTGACCATTACCCAGGTTTTACAGCATAAAATGGTATTAGCAGAACTCACTTCCCTTCCACTAAGGAAAATCCTGACAGCTGACTAGACTGAAAGGAAAAACTGAAAACCCACTTTGCTTTGCTGCACGCAATTCTGTGTATTTAGCTTCAAATTCTGGGGGGGAAAAAAACCCCTTTGTCCCATTTCTCACTTACACTGCAGGAAGTGGTGTGGGTTTTAGGACAATCTCAAACTTTTGCCACCATACTTTTGAGCATTGAATTTAATCTGGGAAACTTGTCCAGATTAAAGGTTTTGTTCCATGCACATCATCACATTAACAAGCAATAACAATATTTTTAGGCCTTGTATGGCAGAATGGAAACTTGTGTTTAACACACAAGAATAGGGAAGGAGAGTAAATCTCTCTCTGAAGGTTCATTAAATAAATAACTAAAAAGGAGCAAGGAGCAAGCCATGATGCTCTGGATTATTGAGCTGATAGTGGCAGAGAGCATGATGGTGTTAATGTACACTGGCATAGATACTCCCTAGAGTGTAAATAAAACACAGTGATGCTCAGCATAGTAAAACAAATAAAAACCCCAAACACAAACCTGTGTAGGACCTAGAGCATATACTGAGATCATCCACACTGGGGTGTGTACTGTGAAAGATTGAGGGTAAGAACAGAATATCAACCTCAGCTTGCCCCAGAAGACCAGACTGTGAATTGCAAGTGGTTCAGAAGCTGCCTGAACAGCAGCTCAGGGGCTCCCAGAAGAGCACAGCATGCAGCTGAAAGTGGTAAATGTGTTGTTCTAATATAAATCAACCTGGTGGGAAGTCAGAGCCCAAAGCAAGAGTGGGAAACTACAGACATCAGGAAAAGGAGTGGAGGGGAATTCAGAGGCCAAAGAATTTAGACTGTCTGAGATGGCCCCAGAAATTTTTTCTTGACTGGTCTCTCTCCCTTTCTACTTCTACTCTCCAATGCTTTCAGGCTCTTCTGTCTCTGGTGGCAGTGAAGAGGAACTCGAGGCAACTTTAAGGAAGTGGAATCTTTTGAATAACTCTCAAGGAGAATTACTGAAAACAGAGGTACAGATGTTTTAGAAGCAGGTTCTGCTGTACAGATGATTTTTTGCTGTTTTTCTGCAATTCTGTTATTGCAGAATATAAAATTGCAGAAAATAAACAAGTACTACAGAGTACTACATCTCTGTAGTAATGTTGATGAGGGTTCAGCCCTGGCCAAATTTTTGCATTTCTTGGTATGGGCACAGCAGATTCAGCATCAGGCACCAGAGTTACAGGCTTGAAACTCTTGTATTTTACCCAGGCCTCTGCAGGAGAATTGTCACCATCTGTGCTCCCTCCAGTGCCACACAAAGCCATGGAAATCAGGCAAGACCTTTTTTTCTCATGTTTCATGTGGGTTGTCCTAAATTGTATTATTTAGACTGTTTAAATTGTTGGCAACTTGTCTTGACTGTTCTTGGTTTGCTGTAGTTTTGAGTACTTGTGAAAGCTGTGCTTGTCATGGAGGTTTGCAATGCTTAGCTGTTTAAGGTTTAAATTGTAGGAATAAAGCAGCATTTTTGTATATCAGAAGATATATGCACTGTAGCCCTTAAAACTATAAAATTTATTTCTATTTTCAGTGGAAGCATTCCAGTATCTTCAAGTAATTTAACCTCTCCGCAAGAAGAATCTTTGGAAATCACGAACAGGTAAGAATGAGTAACTGTCATTGAAATGTAAAACATTTTTCCCTTTTAAAGCCTCTAAATGCTGCACGTTGCTCACAGAGAGTTATTGCTGTGCTTGCTAAGAGCTCCAAAGTCATCTATAGATACAAGGCTAGAGCTGCCCATCGGCCTGGCTGCCTTTCGCTGCTGGTCAGAGGATGTCTTGTTGCTGTTTCTGACTTCATCTACTGCAGTTTTCAATGCCATGATTTCCAGACCAAAAATATAATAAAATAAATGAATCTCTTAATTCTGAGCTATGTTTTATGCAGACATTATGTGATCTGTACAGCTGTTGCATCACATGCAGGTGATATGCAAACAAACCATGTTGTACTAACTGCAGCTTTTTTGCCTGTGGCTTTTTACAGGGTTTCACAGAAAAAAAAGTCAAGTAGCTTAGAAGACTTGCAGAGTGAATCCTTGGAAAAGGTTGGTTTATTTGTAGTCACAGCTTCTGGTGTTCAATGTCACAACTAAAAGACAAAGATCAAGTACAAATATTCTTTTAGTTTCACATATAACAACTTTAACCACCTCTACTCTCTGTGTGGGGAAAGAGCCCTAGTGATAGAACAGCTCAGGTTCTTTTTCCACCCTGTTGCCAAGCTAGTTGACACACCCATACGGACACACCTTCAAATTCAGTTTTACCCCTGAGAGAAACAAAAATATTTAAGATAAATACAAGAAAAATGAGAAGTCATTTTGTTAAACTGCAGTATTATTTTGTTTATAGGTGTTTTTAAAATATTTTTTTTACTTCCAAATCACTCAAAATATTAAAGCAGCTAATCCTGAAGGTAGCTAAATGTTGGGACTGGGTATTTCCACATTGGATTCCTTTTTGAGTGTGTGCAGGTAACCATGAGTGCAGATCCCTTAGCTTTCTATGACAAATGGCAATCCTGAAGATGGCAGTGATGCTGCCTTAGTTAAAGCAGCAGGAGCACTGTTGGTAGTTCAAAGGCTTTAATTCCATTCCAGAATAAAACTTTGCAGAGTCTTGTTACATTGTGGTCCAGAGTCTTGTTTTGTCGTTATGTACGCTGTTATTTTTCAACACTTTTGTAATTCTGCTTTTTGAGACTGTTGTTGCTTTCTGTACTCAAATTAGGCTTGATACCAGGTCACCCACACCAAGTAATGCCATTTAAACCAGATGCCAGTAATATGATTGCTCCAGTTCTTGACTTTTAAAAAAATTTTCTTAAATATTCCAATATTTTTCTTGAGTTGCTGGAGATAACAGTGACCAAACAGAATGTGTGAAATTTGTGCTGCATTCGATTGTGGTCACACATACGTGACAAATCAGAACTAACATTTCATTCCATGAAGAATTGATGAAGGTTTTCTCATCGTAACTTCTAGTTATTTTCTTGTCTTAAATCAAAAATCTGAATTTATCTCTGTGATATGCTGTGATAAGGCTGTGCCTACGCATTTATGCTGTAAAAGTGCTCTACCCATAAAATCAGAGTCCATAGAGGAAGAACCTACCAGGGATATGAGAGAATTGTAGCAAGCCCTCCCCATGTTCAGCAAGGCATTTAAATTGTGTGCCCCAGTTTAGGCACAAGGCCTCTTAATGAAATGGCTGAGACCTCCCTGTGTGTATCAGTGAGTGGCTAAATGTGAATATTGCAACCAAAACTAAGGCCCAGAAACCTTGTTTTGCTGACACAGCATGACAAGACAGCTTTTTGTATTAAGTCCAAGAGAACCTGTGCAAGCAGCACTGTTTGCTGGAGTTATTCTGCCTTGCTCAAAGCTCAAATTCCCCTTGCTTCCAGCAATAATAATAATAAAATAATAAACCACAACGGTGTCCCTGACCTAACCATGGTGGAATTTTTATCACTTGGTTCCTATCAGAGCTCTTTATGATTTCAGCTGGTTCCATACGGGATTGTGTGTGATATTTTATGCCAGTTGTTTTCATATTGGTCTATCTGTTAAACAGCTGTTATGTTCCCAGCTCAAACTAAATCTAAAGGGACCACCCAGAAACCTGAAAATAGCAAAATTCCTTTGAACACAGCAGAACTTAAACAGGAATTTTGTAGAGCAGGGAATGAACAAATACAATCAGTATTAAATATTGGGTTGAAATGAAATGAAGAAATAACAGTCCTTGTAATATATTGTCCACACATTAAGCAGCACCTCTATAGCAGTAAGACTACATTTGATGTTCTGTGTATGTATGTTAATACTAACATTTGTCTGTTGCTTTTTTCCATAAAACTTTGAAATTGCCCTCCCTGAAACTCCGTAGCATGTAGATGGAAAACCAGCACAGCCTGTTGTAGAACAAGAGGTATATTAACTGCAACCTTCCCTAACAATTCTCTGTTGTGATGTGATGTGCTGTGATGGTATGGCTGGGTTTGCATTTCATACTCGTTTTGTCTTTAAAATGTTTGCATAGCTCCAGTGCTGACAAACAAAAGGGGGTAAGGACTTGAGAGGGAAATCTTTTGGTTTTTACCTTTTATCTAAAAGTTTGTTACATGCAGCTGAGGTCAGTCAGTCTCAGAATATACACTGCTAATGTAAGACACAATTTCTCTACTCATACGATATTTGGTACAATTTGGGATGTACTCCTGCAGTTGCCAAAGAAGAGCAGGAGTTGAGGAACTGTGCAATCTGGCCTGCAGCTGTAGTATGCAAAGAATCCTTGAGGCCTTGAAATAAGAATAAATAAAGCAGTGGTTATCTCATTAAATTTTTAATGTATCATCCTGTCACAGACAAAATTTTGAAACAATTTTGTTGGAATGGGGTTACTAAAAAGGAGCACGCGGCATGTTCCTCTGTACTAAATATGGTTTCCATATTTCCAGTGCAAAGTTTTCCTACAAAACCTCCATTCAGATGCTGAGACATTTACCAGTGTGAGTTTATTCCAAAACACATATTGGATGTACACCATTCCCACTAATAATGTCAATTGGAGCTGCAGGTTCATTGTTTGTCTCAAAAAGCATCTCTATCCTATAGTTTTTGCCCAGAGTGATGCCTCATCCATCTTTTCATCTGGATTAGGGTTGAAGGAATTCCAACAAGCCATTTCCAAAACTGGAGGCAAAAGTACCTCTGTGAAACACATGCTTTGTCTGGAAAAGTAACTTATTAGGCCCAAAACTATCAGATTTATCGGAATATTCCATCTACCCTTGTACAAGGAGTGCAATGCCCAAGCAGACGGTCACTTGACTGCAAGGGAAATTAGGTTCTGTAATAGAACTGGCAATTATATTTAGCTGTAATTATTTTTGAAAAAGCTTCACATTTACAATTCTGTCTATACAAAGAGATTTTCATCCTTACAAAAGGTAAATTTCTCTACCCTGACTTTGGTGTTGATTTTTTCACTGTTACTAATGGTGGTTGGAAATGTGTTTGAGAATATTTGAGGTATACAAATGCTTTTGGGTTAAATTCCAGCGAGATACAATTGTGAGGCAGAAACAGTCTGGTGAAAAATAGGGGAGAAAAAATGATGTGAGAAGTAACTAAACATATTTTAGGCACTATCAAAGTTGACCTTGAAAAGATCACATGATTAAACAGTGCTGAGGTCCTAGAGGAAAGGGAGACAGCTAGAAAAATTCTTACGGCAAAAGCAGGTAACATTTAACATATATTTTAAAGTAATGCACAGTGGCTGAAGTGGGAGGAGCAGGTGAGGGAAGGCAAGGCTCTGTCTTAGCTAGAAAACTGTCAGCTGACTGATGGGTTGAAACTGAGTTATCTGTAAGCAGGAACGTGCGGGGACAGGAGTCATTTTGAACCATACTTTTTCTCAGCTTTAAGAACATTGTGTACTGGATTGCAAATGCTGTGAGCGATTTGATTTTGTATTTATTTTATCTTTCCCTCTTTTAAAAAAAACAGAGTAAGCCAGTTGTGAAAGGCAGCAAGTACCAAACATTGCCAGGAAAGCTGCCTCGACCCCTGCAGAACGGAGAGCAGGGAATGTATAACTCCCCAGACGGATGCGGCATGAGTGACAACGATGACAACGGCGTCCCAGGCCTGAGTATGTACCTGTGCCTCTCCCAGAGGGAAAATCCAAACTGTTTGAGGGACTGGGACATGGTATGGGATAGAATCTGCTAGACCAGAACGACACAGTATGATGTTCGCATGGTTCAGTTAGGGAATGCTGTACTACTTTCATTTTTTAACAAATACCAAAAATATTCCCATAGGTCACGGCGGAGTGAAGGATCAGTTTAAGTTAGAGGGGTTTCTTCTGTTGCACTTGACAATACCATTTGAAACTTTACAATACAATTATCAAAAACATGAACATTTTGGGTAAAAACGCTTGTATCAGCACTGTTGGTTGCTGCAGCTGGTGAGGATCCACAAGTGAAAATTTAACTTGCTACCCTGCACAGAAACATCCATGGATTTTGGAACTACAAATATGTTGTCATTCCACAACCCCAGCCCTGTGGAAGCCTGCATTAATTTATTTTCAGCGGCACCTTAAGCACTGATAAAAAGGTGTTAACAGTGAGGCACAGGACCAGGTATTTTTCTAGGACTGAAGGGCTTGGGAGCTCGGGCACAAGAGTATCCCTTGAGATTCTGAAGTCTTCCTACACTTTAAAAGTCACAGTGGAATTTTTTTGTTTGGCTGCTGTTTTTTCTTTGGTGGGGGTTGGTTTATTTTAAAGCCTCGTGGTCCCGAAAGCTGCTAGCATACTGCAGTTTCAAGACTGCAATAGGTCGTTGTTGTTTAGGGGTTTTGAAAGAGCTTTTCTGTGATTGCAACTTTGTAGGCAATGCGTGAGCCATGCTGTTATGTCTTTAACTGCAGGATTATCTAAGGATGGGTGAGCTTGTAAAGGAAAATGTTCTTTTTCTAGAAACAAGCAATGGCTTCTTAAATACACTGAGTTGAGCAAACTTCTTCTGCAGCTTGGTTTGTTTCTCACACGTGCAGCAAACTCATTACACCTCCAGTTCTGTATTTCAGAGCAATTTGATGCAATCTTAGCCATTGCTTCATTTCAGATACTCTGCAGGCTTTGTAGAGCTCTGTAGTATTTGCTTAAAGTGCTAAAACTGTCCAAGAATAGTTAGAAAAGCCCCAAACAGACCCATTATCATCCCTATCTGCTTAAGATGATCTGTACAGAGTTCTTGGGACTCGTGCACACCAATGCATATTCACTTTCACATCGAGCATAACTGCTTCTTTTCTTTTTGTTTCTGCTTTTAATGCTTAGCTTAACTACTTTGCCCTCCTGTAACTTTATTTTGCTGGTGTTTTGTATCTTCTTTGCTTCTCCATCTGGCTTTCTGCTTCTCGGGATGACTGAAGATCGCGTCAGGAGTGTCAGTGCACCAGTGCTAGGTACTGTATCCAAACAAGATGCAACTTTAACACCATTTTGCTGCTTACTTTGTTTCTTTCCTTTTCCCCTCCTTTTCCCTATGAAATACTAATCCCAACTGGGACCTCTAGATTGAACTTCTTACGTGCAGTACTGAAATGAAGTAATAGCTCCTGCTGTATGGCATTCACATGGGATTTCTCTCTATAACACTTATTCCTGGTTTCATTCTGTTTTCACTGAAGTTAGAAAAATTCCCACTGATTTTGATGGAGGAGTTGAGGTATGAAGAGCAGGCAAGAAGACCTTAAATGAATTCAAATAATGCAGTTAAATAGAAAAGACTGAAATAACAAAATTATTTTACCCAATGTTTTATTCTTTTCTCTCTTTTTTTTTTTTTT
>VZTI01003267.1:906413-923093 GCA_013397865.1 Struthidea cinerea
TTTTTTTTTTTTTTGGTATCAAATGCACAGCTGTTTTTTCACCTTCTGAGCACGTTTTTTTTTAAAGACAAGAACAATTTTATAGATATCTGTACTTTTTTATCATGTTCTGCATTTAAACACCAGCCTCCCAGACAACAACTTGATCAATAATTAGTATAAAATGTGACTGTAATGCTGTTCTTAACCCAGGAGAAACAGAGAACACAGATGGTACACTGGTCTCGGATGACCTTTCACCTCTTTCTTCGGGAACGGATTCAGGCCCACAGTCTCCATGGTCTCCAGAAAACAGAAAGAGTCCAAAAGGGATCAAGAAAATCTGGGGAAAGTAAGGTTATTTTTTTTTATTCACTGTCAAAGCATTTTAGCTAAGAATAAATCCAATTCTCAGCAAAATCTACAATTATCTATAGCAAGAATAACCTAAAATCTGGGGAGAGAAAGCAGTTCTGGGATTGCACGGGTGTGTCCTTATGTACACACATAAAGTGTGGAAAAATGGCTGGGAGTGTTCACAGCATCATGCTGGTGAAAGAAATAAGGCACTGCTGTCATCTTACTGCTATTAATTTAGCATGCCAGCAGTTTTATTAGCCATGAAAAATTAAATTCTAGCAAGTTGTCTATTACAAAAGACACCAGGTAAAAAAATGAGAGAAAACAGAAGGAACGAAAAGCAGGGCACAGTTGCACTGTGTCCACTTGATCTGCTTCAGGAACAGCAGCCATTTCCAACTCTGGATTATTAATTGGATCAAAGCATTATGGCTGCTCTGTGGAGCTCCTTTTTTTTTTTTCCCCTCCAGAGTTAGGTCCAGACTGAATGTCCTAGAACTCCTTGAGCCACCTCTGGAATTTGGCATTTGTGGTTTCCAGGGAGATTACCAGAGCTGTTAGTTGTCACTGTAGTTTCCATGCAGAACAAACATCCTCTGTCACCAGCTAATAGTCCTGTCGTGGCACTCTTGTCTTGCAAGAATACGAAGAACTCAGTCAGGTAACTTCCCTGCAGACGACCTGGGCCTGGCAGAGTTTCGGAGGGGTGGTCTCCGGGCAACAGCTGGACCACGCTTATCCCGATCCAAGGACACCAAAGGCCAGAAGAGGTAATGGCTCCTCCTCTCCCTGGCACAGCCTGTCACGTGTGGTGGTGTTAAAAGTGCTGAACAGCCAAACTCTCCTGTTGGGAAATACAGTTTTCCCAAGCACTTCAGTCCACATGGAATTACACAATACCTGGAAAGAATTTCTTTGGTAGCAAAATCATCCTGAGAATCTCCCCTGCCTACACTCCTCCAGCTGCAAGTTCCAGAACTCACTGCTTGGTGGAGTGTCAAAAATTTCACCTTGTTAAAGACCAAGGAAAATTATCATCTCCTGTGGGAGTATCTGCATAATGATAAGGATTCAGCAATTCCCTTTTCCCTGTTTTCAAACAGCAAATGGGAACTTCTTATCTGCCCTGCAACTGTTCACAGGTTGTGGCTGGGCTGCCAATTCCCAGGGCACCCAAGAACAGAGCACACCAACAGATTTGCTGCAGTGCTGCCTCTGCCAGCACGATGAGCTTTCCAATATGGACATTCATTCTTTCCTCTAACATTTTCCCAATGTTTCTTGTGCTTTTCAGTGACCACAATGCTCCATTTGCTCAGTGGAGCACTGAAAGGGTTTGTAACTGGCTTGAGGACTTTGGCCTGGGCCAGTACGTGATTTTTGCCCGGCAGTGGGTGACGTCAGGCCACACGCTCTTAACTGCCACACCTCAGGACATGGAAAAGGTAATCACTGCTTCCCTCTACCTGTTGATTCTGTCCAACCAGGCCTCTCCAAACCATTGGCTCTACCTTCCTGAAACCCACAGTATCAATTTTCACAGCTACCAAACGCCAGGAAAGGAGCCAGAGGCAAGGCAAACTCTTTGTTAATGGTTTTTGTTGCAGGAAATGGGAATAAAGCATCCACTGCACAGGAAGAAATTAGTTTTGGCCATTAAAGCAATAAATGCAAAACAAGATGAGAAGTCTGCACAGCTTGATCATATCTGGGTGACACGTAAGTGTTTGGGCTCTCATGGAATTGTTTGGGAAGGACTTTCTCCCCTCCCCCCCATGAAAGGGCTGCCTGATACATGTTTAAGCAGTTACCAGACGTCTTTTAAAAAGCACTACGTTTCACCATAGTAGAACTGGGGAGTTTTGTGTTGTTCTTGACATCCAAATATGCAGCCTGTGGTATGCTCTTCCATGGGGAACTCTGTCAGACTGCAGGGAATAAAATGGGTGGGCCCACTCTAGGAAGAGCTACACTGTGCTGCAGAAGATGTGGGTAGTGTGGACAAAGCTCTCTGGTGGGAATTGCTTTTGGCTGTCCTCAGGAAAGGGGAATAGGTAGAATGAGCTACCTGAATGCCTCAGAAGCCAGGCTAGATGAGAAGGGAGAAGGGCTTCATTCTCACTGATCTGGAGTTGGTTCCCCACTGTTTTCACATCTGCAGGATGGCTTGATGACATTGGCTTACCCCAGTACAAAGACCAGTTTCATGAATCCAGAGTAGACGGGAGGATGTTGCAGTACTTAACCGTGGTAAGTACAGTCCTTTTTCCTTAGTTTAACCAAATCTGACCTCAGAATAAGCAAATTATTTACAATCTTCCTTTGAATGTGAGCAGTTAATTTTTGCAAGACAGAAGTAGTGCCAGTAATAAATCCTTTGTGCTGCCTAGTGCATGGAATCTGTTCCTAAGGTCCATAAAACAAGTCACATGTTAGGGCTAACTTCTGCAAAGTCCCCCTTTCAGTAAAACATAGCACACCATGATTAAAAGTAAATTGATCTGTTTAACATGTAACTTCTGGAGCACGTTGTTCTCCACACCAAGTTAGCAAGGATATTCAGTAAAGCAAAAGCAGAAAATCCAGTGGTTTGTACAGCTCTGACCACATTCACAGCACACCATGAACCACAGCCACTGTGTTTTCTTCCCATTCTCCTGCCCAAGCCTGGATAATTAAGGCCTGGATTTGCCTTAATAGGTTACGCTCCTGCCTTCATTTTTTAGCCAGGTCTTGCTACGGTGCACTGTTAAAAAAAAAACCAAAAAACCAACAACAGAACCCTCTAAACCTCCACCCTAACAAAACCCGAACCTCTTTTAAAGTGTAACCTTTCATCTTACCTAAACCACAGTTGCTGTAGTATTATAAAAAACTACACAGCAAATTTAAACTCTTTCTTCTTGGGGAGAGTATCTGTTTTGGTGTGTGTTCTGTGCCACCTAAAAGTCTCTCTCCTTCACAGAATGACCTTCTCTTCCTGAAAGTCACCAGTCAGCTGCATCACCTGAGTATTAAATGTGCCATTCATGTGCTGCACGTCAATGGCTTTAACCCCCACTGTCTACGCAGGAGGCCAGTTGAGGAGGTAAAAGAATGTTTAAATAAATTAATTGAAGCAAGCACGAATTACCTGGTCCCACCAAAGGGGACAGAGAGGCAGCAGTGTACAGTGATACAACAGAATCATTTTCACTAGGGACTTGCGCCTAAAGCAGCAGTTATGCCACTTATTAGTTGAATCTCATGCATTTCTCTTTAGAAGTTATTTGCATAGGGGAAAAAAAGTTAATTCAGCTTCTAAGAGAATAACTTGGAATTATTTGTCTTTGCCTGACCTCATTTTTAAAATCTGTGAGGTTTTTGCCTTGCCTGATCAGCACAGCTTTGTCTTAGTATTAAGCACTGCCAATACACCGTTGTCAAAATGTTCCCTTGTAGCACCTGTAATCTGTAATCGCTACTGTTGCCCTCCTTGATGCAACACGTGGGGTTTCACCAGTACTAGACCAGGTCTGGATCTCATCAGAGGCTGTTTGAAGGGGCCTTGAACAGAAATAATCCCTTAGTCAGGAAAGAACATCTGCCCTTGGAGGAAGAGGAAGGAGGCTGTTTTTATCTGAACTGAGGATGCATGCTCACACACTCAGACAATGCAGGCTGTGGTGCCATTACCTTTTGTGGTCCCTCCAACAGAACAACATCTCGCCTTCTGACGTGGTGCAGTGGTCCAACCACAGGGTGATGGAATGGCTCAGATCAGTGGATTTGGCAGAATATGCACCCAACCTTCGAGGCAGCGGAGTGCACGGGGGCCTGATTGTAAGAATTTACCATTTTACTACATCTCTGCTAAAAACTGAGGGCTGTAATATAAACCGTATTTTATCTGATGTTCATCAAGCAGAAGAAACAAACACATCTGCAATATGACAGCATGATCAGGCCTTCTAATGAGGCTCTTTATCTGATCCATGCATCTTAACTTTACAAAGGAAAACTAAAATAAAAAAGGAACAGCTAAAACACTTTTTTATAATCAAAGCTGAGCTGGGCACAAGTGTTTGACAGCAGCACATAAAAGGAAACCTGAACTGTGTTGTGTGAAAGTTGCTTATTGCTAAGGCATCACTGAGTGTTTCTTTGAGTGCTTTACTGGAACTCTGAGCCATGCTAAATAGCCACCCTGAAATCACAGCAGTCAGGAATGACATTTTTTCAATTCAAAACATTCAGAACTACTTGCAGCTCACTAAAGGCAGAGTTCTGAAATACCATGATTCTACTGCTTTCAAATTTTTGCAAAAATTAAATAGTAGAAAGCATATTGCGTTTATCCTCTGAGTAGAGCAGAAGAGTCTGAAAGCAAACTTGTTCAACCCAAACAAATGTATGGTTTGATGATAAATATAAATATATATTTGCCTGATCATGCTCAGCGTTTTTTCTTGGCTCCTTTCAGGTATTTCCCATTCAAACCCCAGTGAGTATCATGAGTGAGCTATAAGAGGTCTAATGTGGACAGGTACTTAGTAAGAGTGAGAAATCCTCTGCTAAGCACTGTAGCAGTTTACTATTGCAAATATTTCTATAAAAAATAAATATGCTGCCCTTTTCCCAGATTCTCGAACCTCGCTTCAATGGTGACACGCTGGCCATGCTCCTGAATATCCCACCTCAAAAGACCCTCCTGCGCCGTCACCTCACCACCAATTTTAATGTGTTAATTGGGCCAGAGGCACAACAAGAAAAAAGAGAAATCATGGAGTCAGCAGCACACACACCTCTGACCACCACTGCCAAAGTTCGGGTAGGTACTGCTGTCAAAAAGGAGAAATGTCAGTGTCAGACTTCTCTGCTCTGAATTATAAAGAAAATAAGGGACAAACATGGGCAGGGAGAGCTGAATTCTAGGAGTGCTACATTTCCCCAAAGCTTTTACTGTGTACCTGTTTAAATCAGCTCCTGTAACAAGCACACGCAACCCGTTCTGTCTTTTCTTGAAAGAACACCATGTAAATGCATTTACCATCAACTGTAACTCCCCATTTGAAAATGGTAGTTAATTCGTAATCTACGTACTTGAATGACCAGGGTATAGCAGTAAATGAAAAATGGGGGATTTTGAATGCTTAAAGAACAACCTTACTTGTCTTACTCAAAACTACTTATGTCGACTCATTTTAGCCAAAGAAACTTGGATTTTCGCATTTTGGAAACTTAAGAAAAAAGAAGTTTGATGAATCAACAGACTACATTTGTCCTATGGATACAAGCCCAGCTGCTACGAATGGTACTTCAAAAAACTATGGTGGCTACAAAGGACTTAGTCCTTTCACTGACAGGGAACTGGATCAGGTGGGACAGACAGACTGATGCCATGCTCATCTCATCCTCTCCATGCATTCCAAAGCTTGCCAATAACCAAATGTTCCCCTATAACAAACTCTTTGCTACATCTGCATGAACTCACTGAGAAAGTATTGGCTGTGGACACTGGAAAGAGTTCCAAACTAAGAATGTTGGGGGTTTTTTTTAATCGACATCATAATAAACTCATCCATCCTCAAGCCCTTTTTCAGGACTATGACACCTTTACACTGTGAAGATCGAGGTATTTTGTCAGTCAAGGGGGGGCTGCAGTAAACACAAGACTTTTGTACTTTTAGCTTTCATAATCCTAGTATGGCACACTATTTTTTTCATTATCTTTGTGGGTGGTTTTTAATGTAATGAATTCATTTGGACAAATTTGTACAAAGCTATCAAGTTATATTAAAGTACAACTGGATTGTATTTTTTACAGTAATCAGAGCATCCAACTGAATTTTTCTTTCATTGTGTACAGTGGGGAGTAGTTCTGCTTAGACAATCTATGTGAAGACAATGCATCAGTAATGAACAAATTATTAATAAACCAATAGTTAATTCACTTTTGTTATGTAGCAGTGAACTTGTGAATGAAAGTGCTAGACAGCACACAGACAAATGATGAAGATTAAAAGACATCAACTTTTATTTCAACTTTGCTGTTGTGTAAAGGGATGTAAACCCTGAAAAACGGAGCATTCCTGGAGCCTTGTGTGAACTTTGGCAACACACAAGAGCCACACAGAGGCAGCTGGAGTAAACTGCCCTTTCTCCAGTGACATAAAAACAGTTTAAGCCTGGTAAGAGAATGGTCACAACATTGAAAAGACTAACTGTGGATTTTTTCATTTGCATGGTTTAGTGCATCTAATATCTCCTTTATGTTCATTAGCTAACCGTGGTCTTTTTCAACGTACTGCTCCTAAATAGGGAGAATACCAAACCCTGACTGTGATTAAGTATGGATGTCCACTTGCTCAGCTAAGAGTTGTGAGGGAATGCATTAACTTCGAGCCAAGAACTTGCACTGTGCTGTTGTTCAAGCATGACAGAAAGACTGGATTCTTCTCTAGGAGCATGCTCTGTCTGTTAAGCATGACTTCTGAGCATGTCATCCATGCAGGAAATCACAATGCCCTAGAACTGGTAACATTTCTATGTAAAAAGAGGTAGGACTGTATCAAGGGCTTCTTGCCTGTGAAAGAAGCCTACCAGAACTATAAATAGTGTCAGACCAGTTGGAAAATATTACTTTGTATTGACAATATCAGTTAACCTTTTTCTTTTTGCTTGTGAATTAGAGGCCATGTTTCATGGAATCAACTTTTCTTAACCAGGATCCACTCTTCCTATTGTTAAATGCATTTTCACATACCTTGCGGCACAGAGGCATTTTTGTTAAGGAGCTTTTAAACTTATCCCAACTTCATTTGTCCAGGCACAGATCCCTCCCAAAGCTGCATGTAGAGTGAATAAAATTGCACATACTGTCTGATTTGAACTAGTTCCTGACTGCTTTTACAGATGGAACACTCAGAAGGCACAGTAATGCAAATAGGGGCTCTTTCCCAAGGCATAACCCACCTTACGGTACGTACTCATTCCTCTCTTGGTTTAAAGTCACAAATGTGTTCTGCTAGAACTCACTGAAAGCTGCTCATTGCTGGTGGTAATTAAGAGTAAGTGGGTCACTGTTCTAGAACCTGGTGGGATATTCAGTCAAAAAAAAAAACCTGCTTTTAAATTGCTCTAGAAATTAAGCTTCATTTAGGCCTCTTCAAGTTTTCATGAACTCTGCTGTCTCTTTGACCCAATGACACACATTCTCATCCCCTTAAATGAAAACAATTCTTCAAAGATTTTGCAGGTAACCACCACCTCAATCACAGCAAAGGCCAGGAATGAGGTACAGACTTTTGAAAATTTACATGAGCTAAAACTCTGTGGAAAACAAAACAAAACACCTCACTTTTGCTTCTTCATTCCATAGAAGCTAATTTATTAAAAAATAAAAATAAGTGACTGAAAGACATAAGGAAGAATTATGTAATATAGTTGAGTTGCACACCACACACACAATCTCTAAGAATTTCCTCCAGCAAAGTTTATTTCTTCAAATAAATGTATTCTTCAACTGTATTGAAGAAATTCCCTTTGATTGCGTGTGGCTCTCACCCCCTCTGTCTTGAGCCTGATCTCACTGCAGCTGTGTCTCTGGGAGCACAGGCCTCTCACCAAACACCCTCACTCCTTCCCATCTTGTTCTTTCAGACACTGCTAAGCCAGGATGAAATGCTGAATGACAGCAGGTTTTTAACACCGACCTTTGAAGACTGGAGATGATGCTTCAGCATGACCAAGAACACTACTCATACCTCATGCCTGTCAGGAGTGGCCAGGAGCAGCTGGATGCTGTGAAGCAGGAAAGCTTTCCCTCTTTTCTGCCACTGACACCTCCCACGTAGCATTTCCTATTGTCAGTGTAGGCACACATTACAGGTAACTCTCCTCTGTGCTGTTTTTTTGCATATTGTAATACGAAACAGGTGTTGGGAGAGGAGTGGGCTCATATCCAGAGTCTGGAAAGCCAAGACTGGCAGTGTTTTACCCCTTTATTCAGTTGTCTTTTACATGGTATGTTGATGTACTGTTATACGAGAGATCTTTTGTAATTTTTTATTTTTATAATTAACTTGTAGTGCAGGAATCATTAACACATTATTGTACCACGGGGGCTAATCAGAGCTACCTGGAAATTCAGATGGATGCTGGTGAGAGCAGCAGTAATGGCTCACTCCCTGCTCCTGTGGTCTTGCCAGACTGGTCCCCAGAAAGGATTTCAATCTCAATTTCAATCTCACTAGCACAGGTCAGGGCACTGTGGAATGGGAAGAATGGAATATAATACTGTCCATCCAGCCCTTGCTTGTATTAGGATGACAAGCTGCCATGTTCACAAATCTTTACCTAAGGCAAAAACAACTGCAGCAGGAAATTGTAACTCTGAGACTACCAGGAAAGTAGCAGAACAAAACAATGATTTATTTCTCTGAAACACCTGACAAAATAAATCTGCTGCTGTTGTACTGGGCTAGACAGAACTGCAGTAGAGGGAAATATGGCCTCTTACTCTTTGAGGGGCTGAGGGTGAAGCTGGCACCTTTACAGCAGCAATTACTTGTGGCATATGTTTACATGTATATCTCCTGCATTAATGAGTTATTAACAAGCTCTCTTAGTAAATAGACAAATGCCAGAAAAAAATCTCCTTAATTATAAGGAAAAGGACTTCGTACAGGACGAATTACTCTCTCCTTGCTGGCTGCAGGTGTTGCTTTAGGTTCTAACATAGCCTGAGGGCAGCTCACTGCTAGCCACAACCCTCCCAAATAAAGAGGGAACCTCCAGTGCTGTCCAGAGGATGCAGCAAGGGCTTTTTGAAAGCCACCTGTGGCATTTTTTACAGGTGATCTATCCTGGTCCTCTCTTCATGAATCTCTCATGACAGACCCTGCACTGTATGGTCAGGTATAAGAAGCTAAACACATGATTTTATTGTCCAAAATGGTGAAATCAAGGCAAATTCTTTTCAATCACTGAAAAAAAAAAAAAAAAAAAAAAAAAAAAAAAAAAAAAAAAAAAAAAAAAAAAAAAACAAAAAAAAAAAAAAAAAAAAAAAAAAAAAGGAAAATCCAGAAGAATGAGAACTAAGTCTACACATCAGCAAACTACAAATGTTTAATGTTTAATAAAAGATATTAAACGTACCAGTCAGGCAATGCAGTCAGTGCTAGTGACCAGCTCAGGTACTACGGGCATGTGAAATACTTTGTCAGGTTAATTAGCCAACAGACTTATTACAGCACTGCAAATGGGATTGGCTGCTCCAGCAGCCCTGGGATATTCCAAACACAATATTTCCTATTTCTTTCAGTGCTGTATTTACAACTCAGTGTGTTGTTGTGCTGACTTGGCTGTGAATAGTCAATCTACAAAACAATTGATTCTTTTTTTAAATATATGTAGTAAGAAACCCTAATTAGCATAACACTGGTATAAATGCTTATTTTTTTGGCTGTTATGAATAAATTCTGAATGTTCCCCTCTCTCTTGCTGACCGTGGAATGATTTCACACAAATACATCTGGATGTCCTCTCATCTTAATTTTTTTTTCCTTCAGAATTAATGTTTTATACTAACTTCAGAGGTCAGGCTAAGTAACTTCCACACAGCTCAAGATGAATTCTCAACTTCTTAGTACTAAAATACACAAGCTAATTCTGAAGTTATAAACCACAGAAATTTCATCAAGGGTTTAAAAAACACACACACACACAAATGCTGCACAGTTACACATCAACTGTTCCTGTAGAAAAACATGCAGTACTTACAAAAAAGGTGACATCAATGTTAATAAGCAAATGTACTGCTCTTGGCATAGCCAAGTTTGTCCAGGTTGGGCTGACAGGCAAACTGAATCATTGGTGATGGCCCACACATGAGAATGAGGGTCTCACTGCTAGGGGGAGGCAGGTGGGCTTTCATCATGTCTGCAGTGACAAAGCCAGAGCTGTACTTCCACTCTGGAACAAAGAAATAAATTCAATTAGTTTGAACCTCTGTACAGGCTGAAGCCTCTTTAAACTTCACCAAGTTGCTGAAGAATCAAGTTATGGCACCATCACTGCAAGCCAGGAGAGGGTTAAATTTCCTCACTCAGCTCAAACCTAGTGATCCCCTTCCATGGGGACAACAAGCCTGTAGATAACAAGGATTTGGTTTATAAGACATGGAAGTCTTAAAATAATAAATTATAAAATATAAAAGAAATGAGCAGGTAGCAATAAAAAGGAAGAGTGAATCAGCTTTTCCAGTGAGGTCACCCAGTGGCAGGGAGAGGTATTGACACTTGCACCACATTTTTCCACTGGCTTTTTTTTTTTTGAGATAGAGTGGTGAGGTGACAAAGTTCAGTGATAACAAAAGTTCTGCCGTGTAGTTTAGTGATATGAGAAAACAAATCAAAAGAGGAAAGAAATTCTAAACAATTTCAAGCAGTAGTATTATTGAATGCATCAGCCATTTGAAGTGAGCCAGGTAGGAAAATGATGCCTTTATCTATACACATGGCAGCTCTGTTTCACCAGAATCTAATCTGGAGCTGCTGCAAAACAAAGATGTGCACATAATATTTACAGGTATTAAACAATTTAATGCCAACAAAATGCTAACATAACCTGATTTGGGAGATAGCCCAAAACAGAGCTGACCTTTTGATGAGAATTCCCAAAAACTGAAATACATGAAAAGATGCACTGAGTAACATGCCTGACCCAACTGAGGTTAATTATAAATTCACACTTTGTAAGGCCCACCTGGTTTAGATCACTTTTTAAAATAGGGTGGGGGGTAAGGTTTGTTTCTGAGGGGTCTCAAAGTGTAAGACAAGAACACTTGATATTACTCTGATGTCCCCTTGAGCAAGAGTGAACCTCTGTTGCACAGGGATGAGCAAAGGCATTTCCATATGTCCCTACCTTTTGGAGGTCTGTCCAGTGTGTACCACAGCACAAACTGCTCAGGATGCCTCTTGGCAAGGTCTTCTAGCTCAGCTCTCAGCAATATATCATTTTCTGTCTGCAAAATGAGAGTCTGTTTAGCTCCAAACCATCCCAGGAGCCCTCTGATGGGAACTCATCTGCCATTCACAACAAATGCAGTGATAAAATTTATGCAAACCAAAAAAGTAATTTGGTTCTTCCCCCTTCCATGATAGCTATTATCTTAACAGGCTTCTGTAAATTAAGATTAAGAACAACAAACTGTGAGGCTTCATAGCAGCCACCTAAACACAGTCCTAAAGATGGCAATTAGAACAACTTTTTAATCCAGGCTAAAATCACAACGAGCTGGATTTGTCCCTGACCCTGGCAAATTTATCCCTGGGCCTGGAAAATACATCCCTGGACCAGGATGGTGAAGGTTAACTGCACAAACAGATTAGTGGAAACAAAGCCTGTTTCCTTGAAATCAGTGAAGGAATAAGATGAGCAGAGGGATCAGGATCTGGTCACAGTATTTATTCCCTAATGCAGGAATTCAGTGAAACTATGAGGAGACACCTAAGTATGAAAGGGTGTGAAACATATGCCATCAGTTTAAAAAGCTCAGAGGCCAGCAAAAACAAGTGAGCCATTAAAGAAGAACAAACAGATGGGTCAGAACACTCACCTGATTAGCAAAAAGGAGATAACATTTTGTGGAGTCCTTAGGATCATTTGTGATCTGACGGATCAGCTGCAACATAGGAGTTATTCCTGTTAAAAACCAGAATTGTTATAAAATGGGCATTTCATTCTAGGGCTACAGTTTTAATATTAATGCTGCCTTCCTTCAGTCTTCAATAGGAGCCTGGTTTGACCAGGGCTACACATCTCTGGATTTCTAATCCACACCAAGTGCAGAGGTTGGGGGTTTCTATTATTACAAATAGTTTCAAAACAAACCCACAATTCTTGTATGTAGGGCTTTTCTCTTCAGCATTCTCTACCACATCATTTTACCTTCAAGACATTCTCCTAAAATATTTTTTGTCACTGATGAAGTGAGTTCTCTGAGGTCACAAGGTAAACCAATATTCAAACCCTCAGGATGCTACTCCCCAGGACTAAACTCAAGCCATGGAATGCCTCAGTGCTGCCACCACGAAAAGAAATTAATGAAAAGAAAGGCAGGTGTAAGTGCTCTGCTACTAAGGTACAGTGATAGTCCTCATATACATCCATAAAGACACTTTCAGTGTCTAGACTCTCCATACGATGGGATTAGTTTTACCTGTTCCTCCAGCTACCATCCCAAGGTGCTTTGCAAACTTTTTCTCTGCTTCAGACTTCTTATTAGGCTTGATAAGAAAGGTACCTAGAAGAAATATTCAAAACCTATAGATACATTAGCTTCCAAACAAACATGGATACAAATTTCATGGGAATAAATTACTAGAGCCGACCAATTAATTAAGGCAAATCTTTTGGAAATCACTCACTTCCTCTGAGATATAACAGATTCATCAGGAGATTGCTGATCACAGGAGGTCAGGATGCAGAGAAGTGCTGAGCACTCAGCCCTCTGGGATGAGACTTAAGTTCATAACTCCTCTCACCTGAGATCAGTGCAAAATCTTTTACCTGTATCCTACAAGAGGATTACTTCTGTGAGCTTATTTCCTCACAGTCAACTCAGACCTGGTTTAATTATGAAATGGAGCTGGCTCTCAGTCAGCAGGTTACTCAGCAACAGCACTGAGATTCTCAGTGGGTATTTTAGGCCACAACCTTAAGAAACATCTAGAGCACCTCCCTCCATATGTATAGCTGAGGTATTATTTCCAGTGCAGACTTCTCAGTCATTTAACGCAATAGCATTTTTTTTTTCAGATTCATAGTCCCAGGAGTTAGACAAGTATTAGTTATTCTGTACACAAACTAAGTACAAAGTACTCTTTCCCATCAAATCAACTCTGACAGGCTCATGGTCAAGTCTAGAAAAGGTGGCTTTTCTCTTTTCCTCTTTAAAAAAAAAAAAAGATTCTCTACAGTTGTCAAGTTTTATAAAACACCAGTGAAAATAACCAATAACTCCCTTTTGCTCTCCCACCTTTGTGCCACAGTACCTGTGCCCTTATAGACAAGGAGTCCATTTGGCCCTCTGAAATCAATGGTATCTCCAATCTTCATGTTATCTAGATACTGGGACATCTTCCCACCTTCTGGAAACTTGGGGTTCACATTTTTGTGGTAGACCTGTAAAAACAAATTACTTGCACGTTATCAACCACTGACTTTCCTGCAGACAGTATTACAAACTGTAGAACACAATACTACAGGCCTGAAATTCAGCACCTGCGAAAGAAATCGAGGCAATTCTTTGCTCTCAGCTGTCTCTTGAGCCTTGCAACAGGAAGCAGCCAAAATATGTAAAATGTGCTGTTGGGCACATGTCCCTCTGCTCCCTACAAACAGCCAGGTTAACAGGAACGGGTGACAGGCAGATTATGTGCTGGTGTCCTCATTTCACTTTTGCCTTATGTCGCCCCTTTCTCGTAGCTGCTCCTTCTGAAAATAGCATTGCTGCATCTTTTCCTTCTAAGACTTTGCCAGACACTCAGCCACAGAACAGCTTTTTCAGCTTGCAAGGCACATAAGAAGCATTACGCAGTTCATGACAATTCACCACACTCGTAACATGAAGAACAGAGCATGCAAAAAAAAAAGCCTGGATTTTTGCCTAAGGACAAACTCTATCATAGAAAAGGATTAGGAAATCCAGAAGTCCTGGGATCAGATAATCCTGCATCCCCTAGCTTAAAGGATTTGACTTGTTTTCTGCTTAGAGCTGTTAGCAGTAAGCACTAGCAGCAGCACAGGCATCTTGAGGGAGAGAGATCAGTATTGATGCACTGCCAAATAAAAGATATTAGAGAGGTTCCTAAAGTATTGCCAGCAAAGTGATTCTCCTCTCCATCTACTCTACCTCTGCCACCCCTCAGTGCCACACAGCAGATACACAGGAACAACTTACTATTCAAGGGCACTGTGAAATGAGTTGATTGCCATGCAGTCACCCTCTTTGAAAAAGATGAGATCTGATGAAAACGAAATTTAATTAAATTTAACGCAAGAGGATGAAATTTGATGACTAAATCAAAACAAACCATTTCACTACAATGAAGTACTTGTCCTCCTTCCAGTCAGCAATTTATCTGTATCAAAGGAAAACAAAATTTACCTTTATAATTAAATCAACATAACCTTTTGTCTCATCACTGGAAACTGGGGTATAGGCTCGAATCACCAGATTACCATCGATTTTTGCAGAAAGGTAAACATGTTGGCCTGGGGAGAAAGAATTGCAATCTGATTATGTTTGTCTTCCCTGGAGGACAAGACAGAAATATTTCTTCTAGGTACCTTTCTATTGTAACCTGCTGTGCATGCAGTGACAGAGAAAATCTTTGCCATATAAATGCTGTATGAAATGTGCAGTTTCTTCTCTTTTTTCAGAACAGAGCAGGAATCTCCCAGGAAGTAATATGGCCATACTGTTTCACGATCTTACTCCTAAACTCTTGAGAATGAATCTGGATAAACACAAGCACTGCAGGGCACATCTCAGTTGGTTTATCATTTGTCTAGTTAATTCAGACAGTTCCATTACTCTTTCCCATACAAGCCAGAAGAGAATTTGGAGAAAGACAGCCACCATGCAAGGATACACTCACAGCATGGAATGGGATGACCCTGACACTTGTCATACAGCACAGGGAACTGCCAAACAGGGCAGAACAAACAGAGCCACATCTGCAGATCAGGGAGAGAGACCTTCCCCTGCAGAGATTATCATTGATTCAAGGTCCAAGGTTCAGTACTATCAGTATTCTAGGGTTCAGGAAAGAAGGCCAATCCTTGTCTGAAATTCATGCTACAGAACTCCAGATGCATGGAAGTATGTGTAATTCAAAGGTAAGTGCATGCACAGAAAAGGCTCTAAATATTTCAACATCTTCCCAGGCAGCAGAGTTTCTCATTTACAAGCATGACTGTATTTGCCAAAACCATGAGGGCAACTGCCAACAGACTGAGGGGACCAGATGGAAGTAGAATGCAAATAAGAAATATGAAAAGCTTTGACAGATACCACTCTTGCTTATATCCTGACTGGTGATGGATTCCATCAGGCTCAGCTCAGTTTCACTGCTCCATTTCTAATCTACACCACACACCTGGACAAAGCACACACAAAAGATCAGAAATACAGCCCTCTGGGAAACCTGACATTTCTCTCTGAGACAGCAGCACTCAGATGCAGCTTTCAGCTCCTTGCTTTGCTGAGCCTTAAATTCCCAAACAGTCAGAAGTCCAAGAACTATGAGAAACCAGAAGTATAAATAATTGTTTCCAATACTTACCTACAGGTAATCCTAATATATGATTTGTTGAAGGTAGCCCAAATCTGAATTTCTTAGTATCATGACTGATTTCCTAAAAAACCAAAGTTAGAATGAGGTCAACATCACCACTACTTTGAATTTCAAACTCTACTCAACACAATATGCTTTAGTAAGCCTGTTCTTTGTTAGCATGCAAGCCAAATTCTGGGAAAGGACACAGAAACAGCTTTGAAAAATGAAGTTTAAATAAATCAGGAGTTGTAGAAGCAGCTTTCTCCTCTTTACTTCCACAAGGAGTGACTGTTGCCTGCCTGCACAATCCCTACAGCGCCTTTACACAGATGAAATCAGGAAACCCTGTGCCCAAGGCCAGTGAGCACATTCCATGCCTGTGGCCAAAGATCAGGCAAGACAGGGCGCGCAGAAGCGCAGGCTGCCGGGCTTGCTTCTCATGGTGCACCCAGACAGGAACTGAGGGAGAAACACAGCCACGACTTAAACATGCAAAGCATCGGGAAACAACTGCTCGCAGCGCGGCATAAACGCTTTTACACATCCTGCCCTACCCTGGGAGCATCACAGGGTGGGCTGCAGGGGTCACAGCAATCCCTGGGGGGCTCTGTGCCCTGCTCTGCGGATTCGATGCCTGGGGCAGCCCTTGGCCAAGAGCCCCTCAGGCCAGCGGACCTACTGCCCTCAGAGCCCCGATGCCCCCCAGCCCTCAGAGCCGCGGCCACCTCCTTGTCCAGCAGCCGCAGCGGGTACTTGGCGAGCGGGTCCTGCAGGGTGACAGGGCCGCTCGGCCTCCGCGCCGTCCCTCGGAGCAGCAGCAGCAGCAGGGCGGACGCCGCTACCACGGCCACGGCGATGGCCACAGGCGCTCCCTGTCAGGAGGAGAAGGGCAGGCAGTGAGGGCACAGCGGCGGTGAGGGCACGGCACGGCACGGCACGGCCCACCCCAGCCACAGCCGCCCGCCCGGGCCCTCACCGCAAGCAACTCCATGGCGGCCCCCCGCCCACAGCT
>VZTI01003267.1:923322-951203 GCA_013397865.1 Struthidea cinerea
GGTCCCGCCTCCCGGTCCCGCCTCCCAGTTCCTCCTCCCAGTTCCTCCTCCCGGCTCCTCCTCCCGGTCCCCGCTCGGGTCCCGCCTCACGGTCTCGTCTCCCGGTCCCCGCTCCGGTCCCGCCTCCCGGTCCCGCCCGGAGCAGAGCGGGCGCTGCTCCCGTGCAGCTGTTTGGAACTTCGGTCCGCCCTCAGCCCGGGCGGGTCAGGCTGCCCCCGGAGCCGAATTCCTGATTTCACAGAATGGATTAGCTTGGAAAAGACCTCTGAGATCACCGAGTCCAACCTGTGACCGGACACCACCGTGTCAACCACACCACGGCGCTGAGTGCCACATCCAGCCTTTCCTTAAACACCTCCGGGGATGTGGTCTCCACCACCTCCCTGGGCAGTCCATTCCGATGCTGAACAATCCTTTCTGTGAGGAAAAAGAAAGGGAGGGCCCCAAAGTCGAACTAGTCACTTCAGATGAAGAAATAGCGGTATTTCTGTGCACCCCATGCATGGCAATAAATGGATTCCTAAATGAGAAATAAACCTGCCCTCGTGCCACTTCTCGAAAAGTGCGAGGGAAACAAAGCTGGGCAAAAAGAAAACCGGGAAGATCCAATGAGAATGGGGTTGTCATGTCCTTTTGAGCAGACCCACAGTGGGAGGAGAGTCAGGAAAAGCATGGCATGTATTATCTCCACAGGCAGAGGAGCACAGAGAGAGCAGGACACCATCAGCACACCATTCCAGAGGCAAACAGGACGACCTACAGTCACAGATCCTCACCTAAAAACTAAATAGAGCCCCTTCGCCTGAACCCTGTTGAACGTAATTTTTTTATTTTTTTACTTTTTTTTTTTTAAATCAGATTCCATTTGCATCAGAAAACAGTTCACATTATTGCTAAAAGGTACCCGCACCTTACAAGAGACTAAAAAGATGCAACAAACAAAAGCAAAACTAGGCTCCTTGTAAAATCATACTAGGAGAAACACAAAAGGTCAACATCAAGCAGCCAAGCAAAAAGTTAATACCCTGACAATCAAATCAAAACCAGACATTTTAAGACAAAACTCAAGACAGGAATTTTCATAAGAGATACCAGTTTATCAGCTATAACCACTGCTGATAAATATCAATATCAGCGCAGCTGATACCACTTGTAGTTCTCCCCACACATTTTTTTGCTTTTCTGAACACATCCACTTGAAATCCTTGTCTTAAATTAATAAACAGGTAAAAGTCACCTTGTTCCTGTTAAGCAAAACAGAATAGCAGCCAAGAGATAACACACATCTGCTCCCAGCATAAACTGATACAGTCAGATAATGGCAACTTCCACCACAACTAAACATTAACAGGCTTCTATTATAGAAATTTACAAAGCATATATTCCCACCACTGCTCTCTGAAGATCTCTTCAGAGTGTTTATCAAAGCTAGAACAAGCATACTCTATCAATAATGTAACACAGCTGTTAATCTGAATCACTGAATCCGAATTTGCCCATAGTCCTTCCACTATTAAGTATTTTCATAGCTTCACTAAAAACTCATGCTCAATATTTTGTGGGCTTTTGCCTCAAACTTTACAGTGAAGAGAAGAAAGTGGTGAAAAATGTTTACCTTATTCATTTGAGAATAAAGGCAGTGAAATTATTGTTTCTGCAGCTACAGAATAAAATTAAACGTATTAAAAAACCCAAAGTACATAAGTTCAAAACTAATACAATAAAAAAAAGAGGGTTAGTGGCACCAAATGCTTGTATGGGGAAAAACTCTCTAAATATTTTTGCCATTAATATCAACAGAAACTAAATGACATCTTTTACCTTCTAGTTATTATCTGGACCATTGAGTCAAAGGAGGATTATTCTTGTGCTACCTGTTGTACTATCCTACTGACCTAGTTTTAAACACTAAAGCTGAGAGCAGAAGGGTCTGCAAAGCTAATTAGAGCCTGTCACCACAGCTTTTTGTGTAAGCAGCCTTTTGGACATCAAACAAACTGCTATTTGCAAGTTAATGCGTAAATTAATTAGGATAGCTGTCAGTTCTTGCATGGTCCCTTGGCCTGTAACCCCTGTCTTTTCAAACACTTTTGTTTGAGCAACACACAATTTGTAAAACCAGAGACTGTATTAAAGATATGCTGCAGTATTCTGTATTCTCCAGCACTACATTCAAGGACATGCTTGGCTCATGTGGCTTATTTTCCCTCTTTTTCCTTCTAAGATGAATTAACAGAGTGTCAGAAGCCTGCAGGTAACTTGTGATTGCTCCAACACACGTGCAAAGCCAAAGTCTCCGTCCGGGTAAATCAGCAGTAAATTCACCAGGGGGGTAAGTATCAGCTACTCTGGAATCTGTTCACCAGTCACTAACTGAGATTCTCCCCCCATGTTTTGTTTTCAATGACATTTGTGCTATGGAAGTGTTTCACAACGGGATCCATCAGAACTGTTCTTTTGACAGTCACACAATGGAAATGGGGAGATCTGAAAAAAAAGAAGAAAAATGACACAGGGTAAACTTTGCAAAGGTCGTGAATAAAGACAGGCTGTAAACTTGCCAAAGTGGACTCAGCTGCCATCACCTATCAGTTCATGCTCCTCTACTTCTCCCACCCCTGAGAAATGAAGCTGCAAAGCCATTGTAAGGAAAACATTCATCCACACAAGTAACCCAGTAGAGAGTGGAATAATACAGTGGGAAGAAATGAGATTTTCAGAAATTAGTATTGATTTAGATTGTCTGTTTCTGGGCATTCAGCTGGGGATATTTTAAACAGCCAAGATCTTAGGAAGTGCTGGACATCCAAATATAAAAATGGCACCCTGGAAAAGTCCTCAGGTTAAACCTCTAGCAATAGCAAAAGGATTAATTTATTTTTTTTTTTTAATACATACCACTACTATTAATATTGCTCTTGATCCAGTCAACAAACAACCCAACATTGGTGTATATTCCTGGGTAGTTCTTCCTTCCGCATCCCAAGCCCCAGCTAGTAATTCCATGAAGGGTGTAAAATCCCGAGTTATCTTCTGAAGGACATACTAATGGGCCTCCAGAATCGCCCTGCACAAGGACAAAGGAACCTTGTCATGAGCCAACATCACTCCTTCTGTTTTTAAAATAGCAGTTTAGCAAGGAGAGGGCCTAGCTGCTCACGTGCGTGGGGGTCTCAGTTTTTAAAAGACATAGAAAGACACAACCTTTGTCCAAGGGAAGTAGCTCTTTTTGCAATATGGGTAATTAAAATCCCACTGCTAAGGAGTCTCTCACTGTAAATCACCACAGCCTGTTTGCAAGAAAACAGCATTGGGAGGTTTTACGCTTCCCTTTCTAGAGCCCATCTGGCCATATCCCAGGGGTGATGCAACTTACTGTGCATGAGTCCTTGCCTTCTTCCACATGCCTTTATCTATACACATGGCAGCTCTGTTTCACCAGAATATAATCTGGAGCTGCTGCAAAACAAAGATGTGCACATAATATTTACAGGTATTAAACAATTTAATGCCAACAAAACGCTAACATAACCTGATTTGGGAGATAGCCCAAAACAGAGCTGACCTTTTGATGAGAATTCCCAAAAACTGAAATACATGAAAAGATGCACTGAGTAACATGCCTGACCCAACTGAGGTTAATTATAAATTCACACTTTGTAAGGCCCACCTGGTTTAGATCACTTTTTAAAATAGGGTGGGGGGTAAGGTTTGTTTCTGAGGGGTCTCAAAGTGTAAGACAAGAACACTTGATATTACTCTGATGTCCCCTTGAGCAAGAGTGAACCTCTGTTGCACAGGGATGAGCAAAGGCATTTCCATGTGTCCCTACCTTTTGGACTGTGCATGAGTCCTTGCCTTCTTCCAGAGGGAATCCGGCACAGATCATCCTCTGGGTCACTTTATTGGGAAGGTTTATGTAATAGCTCTGACAAATGTCAAGTGCCAGGATGGGGACTTCCAGCTGCTGCAGTTTTTTCCCTTTTTCTCTGTCTTGAATTAAAACACATCATCCAATAGAGGCATGAATTAGTGGTTCCAGAAGGAAGATTTACTCCTGTCCTTTTCAAATGGTCTCAATCTAAATTATCTGATTTCCCTCCTCCCACCCATGTCCCTTCATGCCTAGCTGAGCTTACACAAGTGAAAACTTTTTAACATGTCTGTTCTCCAAAAACTAATGTATAGACAGAAGGACTGTTCCAACACAGAATGTGGCATTTAAAACACAGCTACAACATGCCCAACCAGCAAAGACGGCATAGCTGCTTCAGGTGCACCCCACCCTGTGACCACACACATCCTCGAGGGCTGCAGCACCTCCTCCTTGTCAGGGAGGCACACTGGGAGCACCAAGGGGTTGAATTCCAAGGGCTCAGCCAGTTGCAGTAGGGCAATGTCAGAATCCAGAGTGGTTTCATTAAAACTTGGGTGTATAATACACTGCTTGACTGACCTTTTCTAGGAAAGCAAAGACATTGACATTTTCTGAATGATTTAGGAATGTGAGGCTGTAAGTAACTTCAGTTTTATAAATTTCCAAGATGCCTTAAGAGGAGAACACATTTAAAAGCAGCTCCAGAAACCACCAGCTTTCTGATATTAACAAGTCAAGATTATGCATCTGTGACATGGAACAGAGAACATGCAGAAAACTCCATCCAGCAAGGGGAGGAAGAGAGTCTTGGAAAAACATTTATCCAGTGTGAGCAAAGTGGCAACTTGTGCTCCAATTATTTCTGTCTTGGTGACAGTCACCAGCGAATACAGAGACAACACACTCCTCACTCCCACATCCTCCGGGATACTGAGCTTCAGAGCTCAGTGAAGGCACGCTGTGTTGATAGTCACACAAAAGCTGTTGTGTAAATGTAGATTAGGATCAGCATGCAGGCTGTTAGATTGCTGCATATGGACAATTTGGGAGCTGCATTTACATTAAAAACTATTTTGCAAGATTGATTTGTATTTCGTTACTGAGCAGAACACATGGTACCTGTCTGTACTCTTGCTCTGTAAGATCATGAAGTCCTGTTACCACCATCCATAAGTCTCTGTATGCTTCCCTAAGGAAAAAAAAATGTCCATTGTCAGGCTGATAGAACAGCAGTCTTGAAACCTGTGAATCTTAAAATGTGTTGCTAGCACATGTGTGTGGAGCAGATGAACCCAGAGCCAGTGGAAGCTGTAAATAGGCGTAACCAAACCTGTGGCAGCCAGCCTGGACGGAAGCAGCAGGCTGCAGGGACACACCGTGAGTTACAGACATCCCCAGGGAAGGGCTCATCCCCGTGTACTTACCTGGAATTAAGGCAGTGGGCATCTGTGACAGCCCATTCTTTGGCAAGAACTGCTCCTCCACAGATGTGCTCATCTGCAATTTGTACGCTGGCCTGCCAAGGCCATGAGTATGGTACAGCTTCTTCACCTCCAATTATCCTACTGAAGATGAACCTGGGCTGATTTGAAGGCATTCCACAAACATCCTCTGAAACAGAAAGCACTGATGTTCCAGGAAGCATTTAGAGGTTAAGATTTGGAGAAGTAAAGAACGCTCCAGTTAAGGGCTACCCCACGGTTTCTCAAGTGCCACCTCCCCCTTTTTTGCTAAATCTTCCATCTTCCCTCATTAAATGGGATCCAAATGTTTAGGCCACCATGAGGAGATGATCTTAGCAAAAACAGAGCTTCACCAAGATGAAAGCTACCACTCACCTTCAGAAGTTTTAACCTCAAACCTACAGTGAACAGGGTGAACCTACACTCATCCCATTCTCCATAGAGTACAAAAGGAAACAAGGGCAGCTCTAAAATGCTGGTTATTGTTTTCAGTTACCCTGTAATCTTTGCAATTGTTTTCCCCACAGGAAGAAGGTGCAAACTGACATACAAACTGAAATGTTATTGCATTGCTGTACATGACTTAGCAAGATGAAGGAGACAAGAAAAATTAGGTTCTGCTAAAGCCAAAGCATGTAAACATCACTGTGCATCTTTTTATTTCCTCAAAATATCTTACTAAAAAAATCTGGGCCAACTGCAACCATTAAGTATTTGAAGAACTTATAGTCCAAAAGGTACTCTCTATTCCCATGAAGTAAGTATAACTCAGGTTGTCTTACCTGTTGTAACCTGTATTTCTTCTTCAGTATTATCCATATTTTCAAAATCTTCATTAGTTGAATTCAAAGTATCTAAATCTAGAAAATGAGGGTGGTGAGTGTGTTAGCAGGATGTCTTGAGTAATATTTGTGTTATAGAATCACTTTTAATACCTTACTTATTTTTGCAGAAGGAATAGATTTCTGTTGTAGGGATCTGGGCTGTTACAGTAGTAAAGTGCTGTTTAAAATGCACCACAAACAAAACTCTCAGGTTTTGCATAGATTCATTGTTCGCCTTCACTATTCAGTAGGCCTTTGTTTAATGCCTTAAGAGGGTCACAATCCACTTTTTCACTGAAACAATTTGTTAGATGAGACTCTCCTAGAGCAAAATAATTCTGAGCAGTCAGGTCACCGAAGAGCCCTTTGTGCTGCCCCAAGGAGTCATTTTGCCAAGTTTCTTCTATTACCTGTTACATGAACAAAGGAGACTGTAGCTCTGAATCCTCCAAAGGTCTCTGTTTCATCAGAGTGGAAGACAACCAGCATCACAGCAGAGGAGCTTAGAACAGGTGCTGGTAGGGCAAATCCACAAGACTTAGCTAAAAATGAGAAAGCAAAGGCTCACTACAAATTAACAGGTACTTTTTAATCCTTCTCCATTTCAACAGTGGGTGCACAATATTTTGTATATTCCAGCTCTCAGACGGGAAGGTAAAAAATAACCATGACCAAGAGGTAAGCAGAGTGAGGCTGAAGGACTGTTCTATTATTCCTGACAGCCTGCCCTTGTTCAGCAGTTACCTCATCAGAACAAGGAGTCTCTGGCATCATTTCACAAGCCTGTTGCAGCACTCACATGTTGCCATTACACGTGAAACACCCCAGCTACCTGATTTTCCCTAATCTAAGCACCAGCTTCAGGCAAATGCTGAAAACAGGTTTTTGGGATAGGCCTTCCTCTCTTTCACTATGAACCAAGTGGCAAAAATGACATGCTCTGGAGTGAAGAACAACTGGATTCTGAAAAGGAGAGGTCTTGGGTGCTTTGTGTATGATCATAACTGTAAACCCAAATTACTGTGCTATGACTTTTCTTCATTTATGCATTAATTCAGAACTGCACTTCACACAGAATTTAAACACTCAAAAACGGTTCTCTTCAACGTGGCTTTGCCTCTGTAGGTTGAGAAGAATTAGCTATACCTGCAAGAATTTTTCAAGGTACTGAAACTAGTACATATAATATCACCTGATACTCTGGAGCTTGATTTTAGGCTGGACAACAGGGCTAGTACAGAAATTGATCATCCTCAAAATAAAAAATCAAAAGTCAAACCAATTTCCTCCTCTTTTCCCACATCTTCATACGCAGTCACAGCATCACAGGAGCAATCTTCACTTTCTTCTACTTCAAAAGACTGGTATGTAAGCTTTAAATAAAAAAATGGAAGAGTGAACCTTGTTGTGAAAGTCATATGGAAAAAATTCAAAGATCTACAGGGTCTTTAGTATTCTGAGTGATTCCTGCAAGGTTTGGTTTCTGTGACATTCAGACCTCTCCCAGGTGATACATAAATACTAAATTTTCTAGAAGAATCCTTCATGATAAAATATAACCCAGGAAATCCTATTTTACCATAACCTAAAGGACAAATCCAAACCTATCTGTCTTTTGGGATGGAAAGTGATTCCTCTTAACTGCATCCAGCAGCATTATTCACGCCCATGTTGCTTGATCTTGTTTGTCCTTAGCTGCATAATTTCTTGTTAACTCCGTGGTGCCCACTTCCATCCTGCAGACACGAGAAGGGTTCATGTTATACCTTGACCGCGTGGTCCTTTGGAGCACAGATAATCCGCTGACAGACTGCCATGTTGCCTTAGTGCTCTGGGTAGTGCAGACTCTCTAGCACTCCTTCTTCAAAAAGGACAGCTAGGGACTTGCAGCCAGCATCTGGAAATCCAGGAAGATAAAAATGGGAAGGAAAGAACCAACTGGAAATGCTGCCAGAACAGGAACAGCAGGAGTTTGTTTAAGACTCAGCAGGTGGCCCTAGGGCCCATCCCTAGGGATGGTGAACTGCTGTGCACAGCAAAACCAAAAGCAATTCTCCATGAGGCGTTTCAGCCTCAGCTGCCTCCCTCAAGGCCCCCCATGAAAGCATCACCCACACAGAAATACCACAGGAGCTTCCTCTGATTTATTTTCTCCTGACTTTTTTTTCAGGTCACCACCCAAGAGTGTAGGCAGGCACATTACTTGGCTTAGACTTACCAGGAAGAATATCTGGTGTAAGAGCTTTGTAGGCAATTGAAAAACCAGTTCCATAATCCTCATAGTCAGAAACAAATTTCAGCCTTATGCTACTGGAGCCAATCAAAATAGGTAGTGGAAGATCTGCCCCACAGAATTTCCCTGAAAGATAGTATTAGAGAATAATCACTGTTTAAGGCCTTTAGTTACTTGAGAAAACTTGCATGTACCATTTTTAATATTTAGCTATAAAAATTTTAGGATGAAAAGGAAATTTCTTATTCATCCCTCTACTTACCCTATTAATCCATTAGCCCAAATAGATTCGCAGTATTAAAAATTGAAAATCATTGACACCAGAAATGTGATACAGTTCCCTACCAGGCATTTTCCAACCTCTTCTCTTCCCACTCTCTTTTATTTCAGATCCTGTGTCTCAATGTATCAATCGAGCAAATGCAAGTGAAACATAACCAACCACCACATCCTCACTGGGTGCACTTGCTGTTAGAATAAAGAGTGCTCTGACAGGTTATAGATCTTAAAGGTCTTTTCCAACCTGAATGATTATTTGAAAGGACAAGGGGGCAACAACTCACCCACAAGTCTGTCATCTTTTGAACAGACTGATAAGGAATCATAGTCACAGAACGTTTCTGGCTCCACATCAAAGTGGGAGAAACGAAGCCATGTGTAATTCCCTTCTGGCACAGACAGAGTCCATATACACAATCTGGAATAAGAAATTAGTTCCCATTCACAAAAACGCAACAAAACCCACCCCAAAACCTACACTTGTATGGGGAATATTTTCTGGGGGAAGATTGTGTTTTCTCTACTTACTGGTGGTTTTGATAGAACTGTTCAGGCCTTCCAGGAAAATGTAATTGCCCTTCACTGTTGCAGAGTTTGCCATCCTGAACACTACAAAACGCTGTGGGTTAAAACATAATAGAAGGAATCAGGCTTGACACCTATGCAATCAGCTGTTCCACCAAAAACTCAGACTTCTGGAGGATATTGTGAGACAGGATTGCTCAGCTGTACTTTGGCAGAGTGATGTCAGACTGAAGGTGGGGTGGGAAGCAAAATTATGCTGGAATTACTTTTGTTTTTCAATAAATGCAAGTCCAGCACTCTAAAATGCACTACTACTGCCCTGGAAGTCTCTCATGGATTAGAAAACTTGTGATATTATGTATTTTAAGGAGGGATTATGGTAGGGAACAGAAGCAAAGTCTTTAACTTGAACAAACAGAGCAGGGAAATAGGGAGTAAGTTTACATCTTGCCAAAGTACTTTGTTTCTGCTGGCAGACTGATGCTGTGTCTTCTCTCTTTTATTTGGAATTATGGTAAATCAGCTTTAAACCCCATAATCTGGGAGCAAGAATGAAGCCCTGCCAATAGGCTATCAAGTTTTTGTGAAACATGGCAGTGCTCGCTTTTTACCTGAAAGAAACTCACGGCTACGTGAAGATTTCAGTACAAATAATTTTCTCTGAGGAAAAATGGATATCCCAGAGCATAACAAAAGTGTTCATGGCAGCCCATTTGTAATAATGCCCTTAGTTATGTCACAGCAGGAGACTTTTGCAACTGTACAGTGTGCTGTTAAAAACACTTTAATAGAAGAGGCAGAAGCTTTCCTCTCCAGCCAAGTGTCAGCAGAAATCCAATAACTTACAAAAATGATCTCCTCTTGCCCTTCCTTCTGCTTGCAAGGTAACCCAGTAAAAGCAACATTTATCAACAACTATATATATGTAAACAAATTTAAGGAGTCGAGTATTTATATTATTTCCCCTGCAGCATCCTGGGAAGACCAGTAAAAACTTTCAAAAAGCCACAAACAGACCTTAAATACCTAGTTCAGTATATAGACCTTAAATACCTAGTTCATTCATCATCTGAGAAATCTCACTCTNTCCTAGTTCTCCCTGGCCAAAGCAAGGCTACACTAACTGACAGGGTGCCCATCAGTCATCATCTGAGAAATCTCACTCTAAGTTACTAATATCAAAGCTTTAAGGTCTAGTTCACAAGACTTGTTCCCATTATCCTTGCATGAACTTGTCCCTAGATGAACAGGATGAACATTCACATGGCTGAATCAATGAAAGATCTAAATTTAAAACATGTTACATTTGTTGGGTTTCTTGGGGCTTTTTTTTTTTTTTTTTCATTTTATTCTCAGAAATAGACAGACAAGTAAATAGAGTCACCCCAAACTGTGCAAAAGTACTGCTAATTTACCTCACACTTTCTTTTTGGAATATACATTTTCATACAGTATTAACTTCACTAGCTAGCTTTCATGCATTACTGGAGGTTCTGTTCCGCATTTTTCCCATTAATTTTATTTGTATTTCAATAAAAATACGGCCTTATATATGTAGCTGTCTTAAGGAAAATTCCTTTCTTTTAATGAAGTCACCAATACATAAATAAAACCTTACAAAAGTTGTTTTGTTTTGGTTTGTTTTTTTTACAGAAGCAGGAGGAAAAACATATCTATTTAAATTACACATTTAAAAGTGTTTTCATGAGTCAAGCTCCTTCATGTTTCTTCCTTTATAAATTATATAAACGACTATTTGGGGGGACTTTTTGTGCTCTAACCCAGACAGAAGATACTGGGGAAAAGTAGTGTACTCACCTGTGGAGCTTTTCACTTTCAGATCTGATAAAGGAGGGATAGGGGGTAGGGTAGGAAAAGAAGAATAAGTTACTGTAGTCTCATATTCACAATTTACTTTTGTCCATGTGAAATGGCAGTTTTATACAGCTGGCACTGAGGTAAATCCCTATGCTTTTTGGGGACACAGTGCCTACAATAAACCAGGGCTTGGAATCAAAACAAAATTGCAGGTTCAGGCAATGCTGACGTTGGAATAAATAGTTCTGGAGCAGCCACTACCAGAATGAACCATCCTTTGACAGGCCACTACTCAGTCTGAGCAGCACTTTTTCAGAAGATAAACCCTTTTCATTTTTCTCTGACACATTATGGGGGTTCCTTCTTTGCATCACCAGCTGGTTTCTAATAGGAAATTTTGGTTTTCCCCTCCCAATTTTTTCTTCTCATTGACTAAACCTCTTAAACAACCCTCCCTCAGTTTTTCAGTTCTCTGTGTTTTAACAGTCTCCAAAACTCTTGAACAAAAATAGCCCAGTATAGAAGAAAATATCGATTCAGTTTCTTAATACTCTCAGTGAAGTTCACCCCTGCCATTTTTATCTCCAGCTCCATGACTTTGGAAGTGGTGGCTGACGGTCACACAGTTCCCCAGCACACAGGGAATTCATGGCCTTTTGGGAGGAGTGAGCAACAGCACTTCTGAGTGTGACTTGTCCCCATGTTGTCAAATGTCTGATCTAACATGTTTTAGCCAAGAAAAATGACAAGCGACTTCAAAGAAGTGCATAAGGAATCTCTGACACTTTCAGCTGGTGAATTTCCACTAAAAAAAAAAATCTAAAAAAATTTAAAGACATGCTAAGTGGCTAGCTGCATAAAAGGACCATTCTTAAAAAAAAAGGGTCCAAGTAGGAGGCAAAGTGGAAGAGAAGCAAACATCTGCAATGCTCTCAATTTGGTTTTGACAACTGGCAGTCAGTACCATACACTTCAAGGGACTGTGAGATGCTACAGTGCTTTGTCAAGAAACAGGAAAACGTGTAAGTGCTGTATCCTGAAAAAAGACAAAATTAAATAAAATGTTCTGAGACAGAAGATTTGCCACAAGTGAGGGACACATTACTGTGGAGACTTAATTACCAGCACTCATGTTCTCCTGAATCCAGGAAAGCACCACGCTGAGGTCTGTGAATATTCCTGGGGATCCTCTGTTGTAATGTTTCTTCTTCTCATTCCTTATCCAGCCACGGGCACATCCCATCCCCCAGGAGATGACACCAGCAAGAGTCCAGGCACCATGCTTGCCTCGACACAAAAGGGGGCCTCCGGAGTCTCCCTGGAAAAAAGCCAAGCAAAATCCCAGGAGCCAGAGCTTGTGCAACTGAGCAAGCCTTAAAGAGTTTATTGAGGTCTCTTTTGTGCCTTACCAAAAACCTGCATCACAGGGGACAGTCATTTTTAAAAGAACTGTGAAGACACACACGATTTTAGGGTGTTTATTCAGGATTGTCAGGAGGAGGAGAGACAGATTAATTCCCTCACGGGTGCATCTCTGACATGTTTGAGCACGTAAAAAAGGAGTGAGGAACAATCACTTAACCTTTATCCCACTTCCTCTCCTTCCTGTAATCCTATTCTTTCTGCTTTCGTCCTCAGGATCTTTCCAACATTAATTAATTTATCAAGTGTTCTGAAGTTAGGAAGCCCTAAGCATTATTGCACTGGGGTATATTGTAAAATTGCTCTCAGGTACCTGTCCTACAGCCCACACAATAATTAATATGGAATCATGTAATTAAGTACATTGCCCCATAGGGAACTTTTGAAAGAATTCATGCATCCAAACCTCCCAGTTTACAGGGTATTTATTTACTTTGGCACACAGAGCTTCTGAGGAACACTCCCAAGCACACAGGGCCCTCGCTTCAGCTGACCTGGCAGGCATCTCTTCCTCCATCTGGAAATCCAGCACACATTATGGTGTCACCTTGGGTGGCTTTCTTTAAAGTTGATAGTGCTCTTGAACACTCCCTGCTGCTTAGGATTGGTCGATTGACTTCATACAAGACCTGAGGGAGCAGTCCATCTGAAACACAGATAAATGTTCATAAGAAAAGCTGGAAGGTAAACTTAACGTCACTGTCGATACCCCACAAAAATTGGTTGGGAACTTGCTCCAAGCCATGTTATGCTTACAAGCACGTTTTGGCAAACATCCAGGTTTTTGTATATAAGCAGTTTTACTTGAAAAAATTCCAAAATGTTTCAAAATTGAAATGCAGGTCTAGATTTTGTGGTGACCAGTTTTGAGGTAATTCACAGTTAGGCACAGAAGCAAAGATCCCATTTTGAGATCACAATTCTTAAGACCCTTCGATGGTTGCTTTTGGTCTGGCTCTGGCCTGTGAAATCAAGCTCTCAGTTTCAGAAAAAAAACAGTAATGTGAGTGGCTTACTTTCCTTTAAACGGCCCCAGCCACAAGCAGTGCAGATACATCCTGCTTCAAACTTTTCACCTGGGTGAGGAAGACACGCTGGCAAAACTGAGGAGCCTGCCACACATGGACACGAATTTTACTGGTAAGTATTTGAAGGAACGATTACAAAAAGCTTCCTTTATAAGTGTTGGGGGGGTTTTAACAAAAAAAAAGTATTTTTATTTTTGTGGAATCTGTAAAATTAATCTCATATTGACAATTTATCTTCTGCATGCAAAGAACAATAACTTTTTCCTTATGGAGAAGAAGATCGCAGCTGACTCTGGCCTTACTGAAGTTGAAGGTGCCATCCAGCTTCAGAAGGGTAATGTCATAATTCATTGGAGTTCTGGGGTCAAACTTTGGGTGCTGAATGATGGATTTGACAGGCAGTGTCTGCTCACTGTTCTCCTTGAGCCTCAAGTCGTGCTCTCCTGCAGTGACATGCAAATATTGCAGTAGGTTCCTGTGGAATAGGAAAATTAGAGTTCAGCTAATCAATCTTCAATGTGAAAGGAAAAAATAGAGTTGTTTTTAAACAGAGAAGCTATTACTTCTGACACCCAATACCTTTCATCTTCAGACTTTAGAGCACTTAATACATACAGCCAGCAGGAGCTGAGTGAGCCCTGTAGTAGGAATTGGGGGACGAAAAGAACTGAGAAGAAAAATCATTTTGCTGCAGACCTGACCATAGTTTGGTGGTCCACTAAGGAACCAGGCCTTCTTACTCTGTTTAAAAGTGTTTAGACACACTGCTTTTTGAAGGAGGAGGGAAGATTTGGGCACAGGAAAGTACAGAAAATGTAAGATAAACTCTCTAGGATTCTGAATTTATTTTAAAAAGCCATGAAAGCACAGTGAATCCTGCTGTAGGGCTCCTGGTACCACATCACATGTGCAGCAAGGGAGCACAAAAGCAATGAGTATAAACTTTTTATTCTGCTTCGAAATAATTTTTTTACGTAGACTTCCAAAATCAGTCTTTGCCAAACTCTGTAAGTTTATTTATTATTTTGTGATGTTCAAAGGGTTTTTTCTCCCTTTCAGTTAAAACATGGAAAATAATGATTAGAAATAAAAGGGTAGCACCTGTAAGTAAGCACCACAAAGAGATGCTACAGCACACACGTTTCCAATCCACCTTTTCCTGCACCTGCAGCCTGCTCCTGAATTCCTACTGCATCCATACCTGTCCAGGGTGCAGTGAGCTGCTGTGACCACCCACTGAGCAGAAACAATGGTGCCTCCACAGAAATGCCTTTGCCTTCTCTTCAGGGAAACCTGCAGCATTTAAAGAAGACACTCCCAATAACGAAAATCCTTGTGTCTGCTCTGATTGCCTTTGGGGGAGAACAGAGAAGAGCACACACAGGTGCTCTCTGAGGAGTCACACAGCCAAAGCACGCGCTGCATTCCCAGCACACACACTTCCATGGCATTCTCAGAATCCCTGAGCCTAGGAGATCCCAAACCTTGCTGCTCTCCCCTCAGCTGTGCCTTGGGGCCTGGAGAAAAGCAACACACCTATAATAAATGCCAGGTCACTGAGGTACTCGTCAGGCTGTGAAGGTGAGTGGTTGGCTGAGAATTTTCCCTTTGCAGGTCACGGGGAGCACTGCAAATCAAGGATGCCTGACAGCAGCCAGGGACTCCGGTTGGTGTCCTGTGCTGTATTTTTGAGCCGTTTCACCCCTTTACAACAGACTCATCTACAGATACTCTTCCAAAGAGAGTGATAAATAAAATAAAAATCATAAACAAAACTTTATCAGGAAGCAGGACAGGCTCTGAGTCCTCTCCACCTGCTTCACTGCTTTTCATAAAAGCAGGCTGGAGTTCAACAATACATCATCATACAATGGCTTGGGTTGGAGGGGACCCTAAAGATCCAATCTCCCCTGTCCTTCCACCGGACCAGTTTTCTCAGAGCCCCATCCGATCTGGCCTTGAACACTCCCACGGATGGAGCACTGACAGCTTCTCTGGGCAGCCTGTGCCTCACCACCCTCACAGTAAAGAATTTTTTCCTAATATCCAATCTAAACCTACACTCTTTCAGCTTGAAGCCACTTCCCCTTGTCCTGACACTCCATGCTCTCGTAAAAAGTTCCTCTCCAGCTCTCTTGTGGGCTCCCTTCAGGTACTGGAAGGCTGCAACTAGGTCACCCCAAAGCCTTCTCTTCTCCAGGGCTTTGTTCTGCAGATAGAACCACATTTGCTGGTGCAAACATGCCATGGATGTGAGCCTTGCTTCCCCTGCTTTCCCCCAATGATCCAAGTGAAGAGGGCAAAATAACTCCACGGGTTGGTCTCTTGAACTTTCTGCCCACACTTGGGATCTGAGGAGGAAAAGGGGGAAAAGAAGGAAGGATTCAGTCTGGATTCAAGTATTACTTCTCTTTTGGTAACACAGAATTGGAAGGCATGGCCTGGTGCAAAATTCAGTCTCTCTGCCATGTCAGGAAACACATCTTGTAATTCCTAACACAAACTGCCCAGGTTAAGGCTAAACTGGGCTAAGAAAAAGACAACGTACTTTATTTTGCAGAAGTTCTCCAAATGAGCATATTTTGGTGCAATTTTATCATATATATAAAATTTTGCCTCCATGAACAAACACCTGTGCAGATATTCTCTTTCAAGCAAGTTTTGGGGTTATTTTGGAACTAAATCACTGTTTAATTATCAATTTCAGAAATCTCTTTACACCCAGCATTTGTACTGAAAATATTTTGTCAAACAGAGTAAAAATGCACAACACACAGACCCTGATAACCAACACCAGTGGCTGGATTTCTCCAGAACTTCTATAACTATGCCAAATTTGCTTCTTCTTAACTCACTGTTATTATCATCTACTATGGCTGAGTGAAGCTGATAACCTGTATGTGTTTCTAAGGGAGAATAGTCATAGAAACAATTGTCTGCAGTGACAACTACTCCTCTGATGGTATTTTAAAAAAGACAGAAGCAAAGCAGTCAGTTCTGCCCAGCAGCAAATTGTAAAAGAGGAATTCTTTGTTTTTGCATTTCCCAAGCCCAACAGTCGCCACAATTTTATTTTTTTTTCCTTAAAGATGAAAACTTCAATGAAACTCGTTGAAAACACATCTCTAACAGATTTTACTACAAATTCTGTTAAGCTCTCCATTGGGAAAAATATAGCATCCATAATCTTGGCCCATTTTGTTGTTGCTTTGGCAGAGAGGTGGGTGTATTCCAAGGATGTAGGACAAATACTTGTACAAATTGTCCAGGAAATGTGGAATTCCCCAACCTACCAAGTGCACCCAACATCTACAAAACAGGGTTTTGCTGTCACCTCAGGGTGAGCATGGCTGATGCAAGTGATTACAGTGTCACAATAATGCTGACACAATGCTACTTACACCAGCTTTTAAATAAAAAAGCCTTTCTATAGGAACAAACCAGTTCATTTATCTGTTTTTTTCCATTCTTTCCTAATTATCATTCAACTCACCTTTTTCCCTTTGTGCAAAGACACAAGGACAGGGGAAAGAGGAAACACAGACAAAATTTTTTTTAAAAAAATTGATTTAGGTTTTACTAGAAAGAATTTGGTACTGCTCAAATGGGAATAAATAAATAAATAAATGAGAAAAACGGATTCACAAAATAAAAATTTATTTTTTTCTTTCAGCATTGTATAACTCTGTCCTCCCATGCAAGATTAGTTTTAAAGTGATAAGTTAATATTTTTATTAATATTATACCAAACTTTCATTATCTGTGTTTTGACAAACTCTAAAATTCCCTACGTTTTGCAATTTTTAATCCCAAGAGATTCCTGACTGCTTTAGAGGCTGCTGGTTTCCATTCTTGTTTTCTATAAATTCATAAATCTTCACGAAGGAAGTAGGAACAATTGCTATCATTAATTGTTCCAGAAAATGAATACTCTGGATTTTAAGATGTAAGACAATGGAAGGGAGGACCTGCTGTGTTCTGTTTGTACCCTATGGGTATCGTGATAAACCATGACCTTGCTGCAAATTTGAAAGTATTTAGTTTTATTTATTTAATCATGAATCAAGGTTCACATTATTTGTTCTGAATCATCAAGGAATCAAACAAAAGTTTCATAAGAATTACTCATGGAAAGAAAACTTTCATATGGATAACTCAGAGGGTGAAACCAGTGCAGCTTCTTGATTTCAGAACTGCCTCCCAAGCTTGTCACTGCCTTGGAGCAGAACCATCAGGACCCAAAACTGTTAAATTGGACGAGAAATTTCCCTCCTACCTTTCTGAAGAGCAGCTGGCACAGCACAAAGCTCTGTGACACAGACCAGCCCCAGCAGCAGCAGCTGCAGCTCTCGGGGGGAAAGGCACATCCTGGGGCTGAGTGAAAACACGGAGAGTTTGTTACACAGAGAGGGAAATCCAGACCCAAACCCTGCAGGGGAACAGCAGCTCATTGGAGGAGAAGTTACTCATTAATCCAGCCACAAAGCACTTACCTCCACCAAGAAGTTTTCCAAATTTCATAGAGCATGATTCTTCTACGCACCATCACTGAAGTCTTTGCTGTAAAATACTAACTGAGATCCTCTCTGAAACTATTTTTTCTGAGGCAAAATGACAAGATGAAGTTACCATTGCACACTTTGCTAGCAACCCCTACCCAGGCAGATCTGCACATGGAAGTAGAACTCACGTGAAGAGAATATCGGTTGTTATTTGCCCCAACAATTTCTACAGCTTTTAAGGAGGCAACACTTTATACTTCCTGCACTCTTTATTTATTTATATTTATTTATAGCCAGTTTTACAGACCTGAGAAACACACCAGGAGTTTATGAAGTTGTTGGCAGCATGCTCAGTGTTTTACTGTTTGGCCAAGGGTTTCACAATAACAATCCCCCCCAGTCCACCATCAGGGACCATCCCAACAACCATTTATGTGTTTATTCGATTCTAGTTTTTCATTCTTTTCATTCCTCTGCCAGTCAAAGGATAACAAATCCCAGCTTTTATTCTGAATATGCAACTTTATAACAACTGAATAAAAACCCTGTCCTAGAAACTTTGAGTTGCAGTTGGGTTTTTTTCTGTTATAAATACAGAATTTATTTGGAGTGAAGTTTTCCTACTAGTCCTGGGGAAATCGCCATTTCTGCAACTTCTGAGACCTGTATCACCAACACTATTCCAGCTCCAATCAAAAACATTTGAAAGCTGCTTTCCTTCGGGGTTTCATTTGTATTTTGCAGGGACAAAACAAGCCCTCCAGATCCCAAAACCAGTTCCATGTACAGCAGAGCTCTCTGCTCACCCACCACAACAGGATGGTATGAAAACAGGAATAAACAATCTCCGTGGTTATGAGTGAAGCTGCACAAGCCACTGATGAGAAATAGAAACATCCTGCCCATTTGGCAAAGGGAGAAACAATCAGCACATTCCAATTCTCACAGGGACGCAACACTTCCAGTGCAGCATCAAAGAGGCTGGACAGAAAAAGCACAGAGGGGCACGTTCTGTACAAGCTGCTCCTTACCTGGGATGGAAGAACAGAAGTGGAGGCTTTCTTGTCCTGTTGTTCCATGTTCTCCTCTTCTGCTACCTGTTTATAGTTCTCCCGAGGCTGTTCCCTTTATCCTCTGTGCAGACGAGGCACTCCCACTGGGGAGCTGCTATGGCTCCGAAAACTGGCAGCTTTGGCAGGCAGCAGTGCCAGCATCATTCCTGACCAGCATCATTCCTGACCAGCATCACCCTCACCACAGGCAAAGGTCAAATCTCACGACTTGATCTCCATTCAGGCCTTTGCTCTGAATCTCAGAGCAGAGCTGGCTTTGTGCCCCAAACCTTTGGAGTGAAAAAAACGAAGCCATTAAATCACTGACTGTCCCAATGGCTCGAGCCAGGTTTTAGCAGGTAGAGCCAGTTCCTGCTGGCCCTAAAATACTGGCACAAATCAATGCTAGTCAGCCTGGGCTGTCCCTTCTTTTGCTGTGCACTTGGAGTATAAAATGCTTGTAAATCAAAGTGTGCTCCGTGCTGTAGGAATGCACAGCTGCTCCTTGCTATGAGGTCATTAAAAAATAATCATGCACACATCCAAATAAGTTTAAGACCAAGAGAAAGTGAAGAATATTGATAATACTCATCATCAGAGCCCTCCAGTTGCTTTTCCTCCTGGCTTTGGGGGGTTTTCACAGGGGGTTGGGACTGGTGGGAGGGAACACAGGCTGCACTGGGTCAGTGGACCACTGGGATGGCCCAACTGCGGGACAGAGGAAGTTTAATTCTTGCTAGAAAAGTTGCTTCTTGTCACTGCTCCTGTCCAAGGAGGAAGAAAGGTGGGAAATGTATTCACCCAGTGACAATGTGAAACTTAGGAGAAGAGGAAACAAGGAGTGAAGGGTGAAATGAACAGCAAATGCTGGTTAGTAATTAACCTGTTAGAAGATCAGTAGAAAAAACAAGATTTAAACAGGATTGGTTTTTTATTGGGTTTGGATGTGGGTTGGTTTTGCAGTTTGGTTTTTTTTAAATACACTGAGCTGTGCTTTTGAGGGGCAATGATCACATCCTAACAGTTTGCAACGTCACTGCTGGAAAACTGGAAAACCTCTAAGCTCAATAAAATTAATGGTCTCATATTTTAAACAAGATATAATAAGTCAAAATATTAAACTTCATAAATCATATAATTCATGTATTATACTTCTGAAACCAACAGTTCTTAACTGAAAGCAGATTTAGTTTTAACATGGACTGAATGTATTTATGTTTGCATAGTCGGGCAGGAATTTTGATTCTCCAATGAACTTATTTTTCACCAGTTTTAACCTATTGTAATTCCAGTGACTTGATTCAAATTACACCCAGGTTTGCTGTAACAAAAAAACAAAGTCTGATCCTCAAGGTAAGCCCATTATTGCCCCAAAAGCTTATGAAAGATCCTGAATGGCACCAGCACAAAACTCCCCTCAGTTTTAATATGCTTTAAAGGCCACCATCCACCCTCACATTGAGAGAGGGGAGCTTGGCGTTCACTTTTTTCAGCCAGAGCCTTCATGTTACTTCAAAGATCGATAAATTGAAAAGCTGAGGGAATTAGGGATTCTCAGTTCTTAAAATCACAACATTAAGTACCTCTGCAACTCACAACCATGCTTTTCCCTCTCCCCGTGCACAAATAAAGTCACATCTCAGAGCAGAACCGTGTTACACCTTCGCTGGGATCCACGTTTTTGGGATTCGTGTACTTTTTTAGACCAGCAGAGATCACTGATAAATACACTTGACTTGCAAGAGACAAACTACATGATTTCAGCTCAATATTCCCACATGAATCCTAGTTAAGCTGCTCTTCTAGTTTAAGAAGGAACTGTAGCTAGGTTTGGGTAAAATTTGTGAAAAAGACCCGCAAACTAAAATTTTGCAGTAAAAATGCTCACCGTGCTACCAATTCATTTTCCAGAAAGATTCATTTCCATGATTTTTCAGTCAACCAAGTATTTTTTGGGGAGCAAATTGTTTGCCTGAAAATTAAATAAATAGGGATGTATAAAAAAGTCAGAGAGAAAAGTTTTAAGCCAGTACCATTTTGAAGCTATTAATAAAAATGGTGCTGACAGGTGCTTGTTTCTGTACCAAAGACAAACTGACAGTCGAAAACCACGAGGCAAATCCCTCACAAGTGATCCAAAAGAACTGGTGTGGGGATCTCACAGTGCCTGCAGGCTCCTGGTGGCTTTAAACCCAAAATTAGGCTGCTACCAAGAGGGCAGTTGTGCCCCATCTCCCATGGACATGTGTTGCTGCCATTCCCCTCTTGCCAGTCTCAGCTCTGGCCAGGCTCTGTGGAGACCTGAGCTTGTTTTAAGTAGCTGGATTTGCTTTTATAGCTGGATTGGTTTCTTGACCAAAGCTTTGAATCAAAAATTGAATGCCAGTGCTGATGCAAAGGAATGAATACATGCCCTAGACAGAACAGCCCCCACTTACAACTTAAAACATCAAAATCCATTGTGCAACTTCAGCCAGACTGTTTTAGACACAGCACTGTCCTAAGAGCGGATCCAGAATTTTCAGTTCTGTTCCAAGCTTGTGTTCCAAGCTCCTGTCTGGTTCTGCTTAATAAACATGTCTCAGTATATACATGGCTAAGTATTCTGAAATGTTAGGGTATCACCTATCCCACTCCAGGGATTATGAAATCCCTTTTCTTCGGGTGTGAAGATCCCTGAAAGGGCAGAGTATCTTTACAGGCTTTTAGCAGCACAGCAGAAGTTAAAAGGCACCCAGTCACTCTGGAATTTAACCAGGAAAGTTGCTACCACACCTGTACATCTTAGGTCTGCTCCACATCCTCCCAAGTGTTAGTCAGCCTCATGGATCAGATTCCCTTGGATGCAGAGGGGCTTTGAACACCTCCTCTCTTGCTCCCACTGGGTTCCCATCACAGCCTGCCCCAAAACTGAAAGGGCTGAGGGCTCTTGCCTCAGAGAGACACTGAGTTATGTTTTATTGCCTCCAATTAACTCAAGCAGGGGCTCAGAGGGAGCAGTAAAACCGAAAGGTTGGCTTTTGAAAATGTTTTCACTTCAACTCTCTACTCCCTCCTAAATTCTTCAGCTGGCCCATCAGGGCACAGCACAAAGTGCACAATGGCAAGAATGTTCAAAGGAGCACTTGGGGCAGTAAGAACCCACAGAAACCCCCCAAGACGCCATTTCCCAGAACACTTGGTCTTTAATTCAGGATTTTGGATATGCATCAAGATCCATTTGAGTCTTCTGTGCGAAAAAGGGAGCGCAATTTTAGTGGAAGATGCACTTTTTCCCCCCGCGATGTGCAATAGCTGATGTACGAGCCAAAAGGAACTGGTACCAGGAATTAGAAGAAACAGCACCTGCTGGCCTAGTCCCACTTTTCACTGCAGCTCCATTTCTCCATTTCCCAGCACATGAGAATTACAGATGCAGGCTCAGTTACTCACACCTGTGATGAGCCATTCTCCTGCTATAGCTGAGTCTTCTCCCAGACAGAGATTTTACCTTTCAGAGCAAACCAGACCAAAACCAAATAAGGTGGACAATGTCAACAAATGCAGAAACACTGCAGGCTATGAAACTGCATTGAGATACCAGCCAAAGCTTCCCTCGGATAGAGTCCAGCCTTACATCTACCGCAGAACTGATTAATTGGGAAAGGACAAACGAAGGAAGAGAGAGGGAACAAAATTGTGCTTAGCTGAAGGGTTTGACCTCAATATCTCAAAATGCTTTGTAAGGACAGATCAATACTAATGCTTTTCAGCTAAGATTTGGCATATGGATTAAACAAATCAGCAACAATCAGGCGCAAGTTGGTCACTTAGCTCCCAAATGCATTCCCCTCGGGAATGTTTGTGAAATGCATAGTCTTAATAGCACAGTGGCAGCTCCTCAATGCAAATATAAACAAAAAATAGAGGAATACTAAAACATTCATTTCGTGAAATTATATTGTTTTGTGCATATTAGCAACCACTGCTGGTATCCAGACTGTGTATTTAGCAGTCTGTCACATCCAGAAGGATAAAAGCTGGAATGTGATGAGCCCAAGCTCATGGAACATTGCACCTCAGAGGAGCTGTGACGAGCACAAAGGGTGCGAGGTCCTGGCTCTCCTTGCTCACCTACTTATCAGGAAAAGGTTTTCCACCCAGAGGGTGGTTGGGCACTGGAACAGGCTCCCCAGGGAAGAGGTCACAGCACCAGCCTGACAGAGCTTGAGATGTGAAGTGCTGGAGAAACAGGTGCTGCATTGCTGGCAGCTGTCCTGCACTGCTTTGTGCACAGAGTCCATCCCTCCATCCTTCCCTCCCTCCATCCATCCGCTGTCAGCATTGTGTGCATGGAGAGCAGCCCTAAGGGAACCTTGCACGTGCAGTGGCTGAAAGACAAGCACCCCAATCAAGCACACACATTTTTGTGCCACACCACACTTTGACAAGGACAGATGAAATGGTGCTGCCGCGATCTGGCACAATTTGGCTGAACAAACGTTCCTCAAACAGGCTCTGGAGATCAGGAGACTGAATTGGTTTTCACAAGAACCTAATTTCTTTATGTCAAATCAACTGCACATCTCGTCTGAAATTGATGGAGACACAGAACAAGACAGAGAGAGAGGGGAACCGCAACAAAGTTAAAATCAGAACTTTATCTTCTGCTCCTACACTGCCAGGGCAACGTGAGATTGTGGGAAGCACAAGCAAACAGGCACAAAGAGCAAGGCCTTTCAGAGAGATGGGGAAAGCCAGCCCAAACAGGATTGCTGAAAAATGATGGGATACGTGGATGCTGAAAAGCTTTTAGCGTAGAAATTTTCCAGCTTTCTGCAGCATCCTGTGAGAATCCTGCTTTTCTCACAGAAACTATGGAAAACAGAGCTAAGGTTTTGTAAATGAATTCCACCTGCACCTGCAAGTTGTTACGTAGTATTGTTATNGTCGTCAGCCCATTGAAGGGCACGTAGAGGAGTGACAGGAGGTGGTCTGCATAAGGACCAGGAGGATGCCCTGCAGGTGGGTGCCCTGGGGGACATCCCAACATGAAGTGCTGGAGAAACGGGTGCTGCATTGCTGGCAGCTGTCCTGCACTGCTTTGTGCACAGAGTCCATCCCTCCATCCTTCCCTCCCTCCATCCATCCGCTGTCAGCATTGTGTGCATGGAGAGCAGCCCTAAGGGAACCTTGCACGTGCAGTGGCTGAAAGACAAGCACCCCAATCAAGCACACACATTTTTGTGCCACACCACACTTTGACAAGGACAGATGAAATGGTGCTGCCGCGATCCGGCACAATTTGGCTGAACAAATGTTCCTCAAACAGGCTCTGGAGATCAGGAGACTGAATTGGTTTTCACAAGAACCTAATTTCTTTATGTCAAATCAACTGCACGTCTCGTCTGAAATTGATGCCTAAGAGACACACGGCCCAAACTGAATCCAATACATCACCAGATTCTCGGAGAGCACAGTGAATACATTTCAGTGCCTGCTTTTAACATGGGCAAAGACTTACAGAGTATGCTCAGAATACATAAATACGCCATCTCAGGCAGGCAGCAGTGAGATGAATTGTCGTTGTTACGTCCGAGGTGCATAAAGAAAACGATACAGAGTCCAGGCTCATGAACACGTGGAAGCCGAAGCTTTTCTTTAATAATTTTCTGACTACTATATAGGATAGATTGCAAAAAGTGTGTTGACTGGCAATAGGTAATTGGTTCCTCGGCCATCCACCCCTTGAGAGGCTTGGCCAAGTTCTAAGATACCTATTCCAAAATATTTCAAAGTCAAAGCCATAACAATCTTGCAAAACAGCTTGCGGGTGCAAGAAGTTTATGAAACTGTGACCTTGTTTAAAATAGTTTACATAGGAAAGACAGTCTTCTCACAGAATATTGAGAAAAGCCTGAAGAATTTCTCTGCTTCTAGCTTTTTAGAACCTACAATGAATTCTTGCAGATTTTTTCAGAAATATACTTAAAATAAAAATATATTACGTCAGCCTGGCTATGCTGTCAGCTGTGTCTGCACTTCACATCACATCAAGAACAGGACATGAAAGGAGAGAACTCCAGGTGACTCCAGGTATCACTGCACAGCCTGTTTCACAGTGGGTACCTCTGCCTTGCCAGGAGATGGAGCTGAGTCCGAATAGTAGGAAGAGATGAATGACCTGTCAAACGAGCTTAAAAGTGCAGGAGAAGGAAGTCCAGGAGTATTTGTATTTGAAAGTCCATGTATTTGCTCTTGATCAGCCAAGTGAGACTAGCTTCCCCTGTCACAGGAAACTGGCCCAGGGTCTGTTTGGTCTCTTCCAGGCTCAGTCTCCAGGGCTAAATAATTTACTTTCAGGACCCACAATCAAATGCAGTCAAGAGCAGGCTCACAGCCCTCAGCTATTGGGAGATCATGCCAGAAATGAGGAGAGAACAGTGAAGAAGTAGCATGCTCATAAAGCAATTTATGTTGTGCCAAAAGTGTAGAAAGGTGGATTTAAAAGTCTTTGTGGGTATTTCCAGGCTGAAATCTAGGGAGTGGGTTTGGGTTTGTAAAAGTCTGCAAGATACACAGTTCCCACTTTCAAACATGGAAATGGAGACACAGAACAAGACAGAGAGAGAGGGGAACCGCAACAAAGTTAAAATCAGAACTTTATCTTCTGCTCCTACACTGCCAGGGCAACGTGAGATTGTGGGAAGCACAAGCAAACAGGCACAAAGAGCAAGGCCTTTCAGAGAGATGGGGAAAGCCAGCCCAAACAGGATTGCTGAAAAATGATGGGATACGTGGATGCTGAAAAGCTTTTAGCGTAGAAATTTTCCAGCTTTCTGCAGCATCCTGTGAGAATCCTGCTTTTCTCACAGAAACTATGGAAAACAGTGCTACGGTTTTGTAAATGAATTCCACCTGCACCTGCAAGTTGTTACGTAGTATTGTTATGATATTGACTAGAGAAGTATTTTGAAATGGGTGTTATAGGCTTCAGCCAACCAGCCTGGGAGGTGGATTGTTAAAGGACCAATGACCTTATGTCATTTAAGAACACTAAGATATAAAACGAGTCGGTGCATTATTAAATAAATCCATTCAGTTTGCTTCCTGTACTTGACCTTTCCTGTCGTGATTTCTCACCAGCTGCAGTACAACAGCAACAGGGATATTTCCTTCATTTTCAATTAAAACACACCCAACAGCAGATTCCCCTGCATCGACATTTATCCTTCTAGCTGCCCCACCTGGATCCCCCCACAGCAACCTGCACCGGCACGAAGGCAGGAGCGTTGTTCTGTTCCAGCTCTGCCATCAGATGGCAGAACACCACCAGTCCTGCCATGGAGGCGGGTGAGCAACACCCCATGATTTGCTGTATAAACAGTCAGCCATGCCAGCAGCTGTAGAAATCAAAATGAATCGTTTTCCCTCTGTACTGCAAGACAAAACTCATTTAAATACAGTGAGATGTTTAAAGTCATACCAAAAAGTTTGGTTCACAATCCTTTTAAGACCCTGTTGAAATTAATTTTAATCTGTTTCCATGATTGCAGAGAAAGCTGAAGGAAAAGAGAGAAATCTGCAAAGTTCTCTAACCATGACGAGGAACCACACGATGAACAACAGCGACACACAGTCAGCACAGATCTTGCTGCAGGATTTTTGTCTGGCTTTGCCCGTTTTGTGCTCATTTTCAATGTTGAGGGTACAAGGGGCAGGAATTTGCAAACCCTTTCTGCCCTGCAGCAAACCTGAGCAGGATTCACCTTTGTACAAGTCGATGCACTGCCACAAAGTCATCTGGGTTTAAGCTGTAGATCGCTTGGAATTCTCCAGCTGGATTCATAATGCTATTTTTTCACTTTCATAACCAGACTCCTGTAGGNGAATTCTTGCAGATTTTTTCAGAAATATACTTAAAATAAAAATATATTACGTCAGCCTGGCTATGCTGTCAGCTGTGTCTGCACTTCACATCACATCAAGAACAGGACATGAAAGGAGAGAACTCCAGGTGACTCCAGGTATCACTGCACAGCCTGTTTCACAGTGGGTACCTCTGCCTTGCCAGGAGATGGAGCTGAGTCCGAATAGTAGGAAGAGATGAATGACCTGTCAAACGAGCTTAAAAGTGCAGGAGAAGGAAGTCCAGGAGTATTTGTATTTGAAAGTCCATGTATTTGCTCTTGATCAGCCAAGTGAGACTAGCTTCCCCTGTCACAGGAAACTGGCCCAGGGTCTGTTTGGTCTCTTCCAGGCTCAGTCTCCAGGGCTAAATAATTTACTTTCAGGACCCACAATCAAATGCAGTCAAGAGCAGGCTCACAGCCCTCAGCTATTGGGAGATCATGCCAGAAATGAGGAGAGAACAGTGAAGAAGTAGCATGCTCATAAAGCAATTTATGTTGTGCCAAAAGTGTAGAAAGGTGGATTTAAAAGTCTTTGTGGGTATTTCCAGGCTGAAATCTAGGGAGTGGGTTTGGGTTTGTAAAAGTCTGCAAGATACACAGTTCCCACTTTCAAACATGGAAATGGAGACACAGAACAAGACAGAGAGAGAGGGGAACCGCAACAAAGTTAAAATCAGAACTTTATCTTCTGCTCCTACACTGCCAGGGCAACGTGAGATTGTGGGAAGCACAAGCAAACAGGCACAAAGAGCAAGGCCTTTCAGAGAGATGGGGAAAGCCAGCCCAAACAGGATTGCTGAAAAATGATGGGATACGTGGATGCTGAAAAGCTTTTAGCGTAGAAATTTTCCAGCTTTCTGCAGCATCCTGTGAGAATCCTGCTTTTCTCACAGAAACTATGGAAAACAGTGCTACGGTTTTGTAAATGAATTCCACCTGCACCTGCAAGTTGTTACGTAGTATTGT
>VZTI01003267.1:951361-972927 GCA_013397865.1 Struthidea cinerea
ACAGGGATATTTCCTTCATTTTCAATTAAAACACACCCAACAGCAGATTCCCCTGCATCGACATTTATCCTTCTAGCTGCCCCACCTGGATCCCCCCACAGCAACCTGCACCGGCACGAAGGCAGGAGCGTTGTTCTGTTCCAGCTCTGCCATCAGATGGCAGAACACCACCAGTCCTGCCATGGAGGCGGGTGAGCAACACCCCATGATTTGCTGTATAAACAGTCAGCCATGCCAGCAGCTGTAGAAATCAAAATGAATCGTTTTCCCTCTGTACTGCAAGACAAAACTCATTTAAATACAGTGAGATGTTTAAAGTCATACCAAAAAGTTTGGTTCACAATCCTTTTAAGACCCTGTTGAAATTAATTTTAATCTGTTTCCATGATTGCAGAGAAAGCTGAAGGAAAAGAGAGAAATCTGCAAAGTTCTCTAACCATGACGAGGAACCACACGATGAACAACAGCGACACACAGTCAGCACAGATCTTGCTGCAGGATTTTTGTCTGGCTTTGCCCGTTTTGTGCTCATTTTCAATGTTGAGGGTACAAGGGGCAGGAATTTGCAAACCCTTTCTGCCCTGCAGCAAACCTGAGCAGGATTCACCTTTGTACAAGTCGATGCACTGCCACAAAGTCATCTGGGTTTAAGCTGTAGATCGCTTGGAATTCTCCAGCTGGATTCATAATGCTATTTTTTCACTTTCATAACCAGACTCCTGTAGCTGCTAAAAAGCTAGAAGCAGAGAAATTCTTCAGCCTTTTCTCAATATTCTGTGAGAAGACTGTCTTTCTATGTTTCTATAGTTTTCTATGTAAACTATTTTAAACAAGGTCACAGTTTCATAAACTTCTTGCACCCGCAAGTTGTTTTGCAAGATTGTTATGGCTTTGACTTTGAAAATATTTTGGAATAGGTATCTTGGAACTTGGCCAATCCTCTCAAGGGGTGGGTGGCCAAGGACCCAATTACCTATTGCCACTCAACACACTTTTTGCAATCTATCCTATATAGTAGTCAGAAAATTATTAAAGCGCTTCCACTTGTTCATGAGCCTGGACTCTCTGTTGTTTTCTTTATGCGCCTCGGACGTAACAGCGACAGACTCCCGCTCACAAGCAGCTTCTACCACTGCAACCATCTGCAATATCTGCTGCCACAGGAGACTCATGGCTCAGGTATTACCAGCAATGAAACACTGGTTCTTTAGGGAGCAGAAATTGTGCTACGGAAAATACCACAGCAGGATGAGAGAGGGGAAGTAGAAAACTTTTGTCTTGAAACCGAGGGGATTCCCTGTCTCTGCAACGGTTGATGTAACTATAAATAATGAGGAGGAAATGAGAACTCTGCCTCAACAATATTCAGTACTTTGAATGTGCAAACACAACTGAAGCCTTCGAAAAAAATAATTGGGAAGGGAAGAGGCAAAAAGTGAAAGCAAAAATGCTAAACAGTGGAGCTACTAAAAAACCCTTTGTTGTTTGTAAGTAATATGATCATGCAAGCTGTGAAGCAGAGACGGGGATATTCAGCCACCCCACCACACGTCTGGATTGGAAGAGATAAATTTCAACTGTCTCAGCAATATTTGGCAAAGTTGACAGAGCTTAAGGGTTTAGGTCACTCCTGTCAGGCCTGCAATGACAGGGCAGAGCCAGCTCCCAGCAGCACATTGCAACAAAACGATTACAGAAGAGTCTTAAAAGCTTAAGAAAATGGATTTAAAGGAGTCCAGGGCTGATGTGAAACTGCAGTGGGTGGAAAGCTGAACTGTGCCCCTGGTCGATTCTCTTGAGCACTTCAGCCAAGAGCTGGAGGCCTCTAACAGTGTCACAGAGCACCACAGAAACCACATCACGCTCAAAGGCAGGAAGGCTTTTGCCTTTTGTCAGCAGATGTGAGAGATTCACACCATCAGCAGGAGCTGAAACTATTGAATTCTTTGCAAAACGACTGCAATAGAGTCCTCCTAAGCCAGGCAGGCAAGTTTTAATGCCACCCTTTCCTGAAGACATTAATTTCTGACATAGTGCCACAGGGAGATTGGTCACCACATTCATTCCTGGCTCAAAGGCACGTGAATTCAACCAGGGTAAATACAGGGTTAATTTAAACTGGACAAGCCTTGCTCTTAATTTGATGTAAACAGGAGATAGAACTAAACCACCTACGAATTCTGGGCATGCTTAAGACTTCATGGCTGTGGGGGCTGGCCACAGCGTTGTGAGTGGCACTGTGCTGACCGTGCAAGACCTTTGGCCAGTTCTGAAAAAATAAAAAAGCCAAAAATGGCCACACAACAAAGTAGACAGCACATACTAACTCCCTACAGAAAAAAACAGCTGAAACACACTGAATAGCAGCGTTTCTTTCACAACTTTGTGCACAATGCAACCCTTTTTATGCAGGAAAGTGCCATGTCAAGCCCTCGGAACGCTGCAGGTCACAAATACTGCAGAATGCTGTAGTGTTGTGCCACTCTGTGCTGGTTTACATTGACTTAGCACACACCACTGTCTGCACTGTTCCTTGCTCTAATGTAATATGTATGGGGTTCCATCACTAATTCATGGTTTAGGAACTCTCTACCTTCTCTAGAGCAAGGGTCAGGAGTAAACTATAGTTTTTGGTATCTTTTCATGCAAACAAAAAAAAGCCTCAGCCCAGAAAGCTTGAGTTGGTACGTTTGTGTATGGGCAGATGGATGAGAGGAATTGGGGTAGGATGGAAAAATAACACAGCAAGCTTCAGTGAGGCACACCTTTACCTCCAGAGTAACCTACCAGGAAAAAAAAAAAAGAAAAAAATACACAAAATCCCCAAACAAACAAAACCAAAACAAAATACCACACCCCAATATTTCTACCTGCAATGTTAGAGGTCCCCTGTGGGCTTCGTAGACTCTCTGGTAACCTGAACTGTTCCCAGGCAGCAAGAAAGCAAAGCAAAAAGGTTCCTGCAGCTTCAGACCCTCTCTCAGCCTGCAGGAAGGACGCTGGATTTAGGACCATGAGGAGTTAATAATTCAAGCAGTCTCCAGTATTGCCATTGTTACAGGCAGGAAAGAACCACGCAAGAAAGGAGTGGTTGCTCACGAGCTGTGCTCAGTGTGAGTCATTTTTCAAACAGCAGATCGGAGCTGAAGGCTGAGTGCCCCAAAGCCTGTCCCATGGGCCAGGAGTCACCACGGAGCACAAGAAGCTTCTGGCTACAGCCTGATTTTCTGGGCTTTCACAGCCTTTGTCAGTTGTGAGCTGTGTCCAGCTGAGGTTCTCCTGACCAGATTAAGTTAAAAATAAAGTTGGTACACACAAAGCAACTGTCCGGACTTCATAAAAGTGGAAAAACCTCGACAAAAGAATTTGGGTGCGCTTTGGCTTAAAACTTCTTAAACTTGAAATTTTATTTTTTAGTTATATTCATTCGTTCCTCACTCTACAATCCCTAGTACAAGATTCTATAATTAAGTGATACAATTGAATAAACAAAACTAGGATTTCGTGTCAATCAGTGTTGCATGAGTGGCCGCTGCAAAGATTAGAATAGCAGAATGGCTAAAATAACTAAAAACAAGAAAACCAAAAAACTCCAAATCAATTCAGAACCTCCGAGATGCCACTCTCTTTTGTTGCATATTTTTCACACATTTTTGACCATCTGGACACTCAAAAACTTCAGTCTGTACAACTCCAGCTGAGGAGCTATAGAGGAATTATAGAGGAGTTATGAGAAGTCCAGCTGAGGCTTAATGATCTCCATCTTCTTGGCCAAGCAAATGAGACCAGAGAAAGCTCTGTTTTGCCATGATTTGATTGCTATTGGCATCCAAACGTCCCAGCAAGCACTGCAGACTTCACTCGTGCAGAGTTCTCTCCTACAGAGAGCTCGTGATTCTTGAAGCAAAAAGTGCTGCTTTTAGAATTAAAGTTTCAATTAAATCATCTGCTGCTGTGTAACTTTAATTGGCCAACCTCAAATGGCATCTGAGCCGGGGTGTTTGCCTGTTTAGACATTTTCTTTCCTTTCAGGAAACTTCTCTTTAATCAGAACACTCCTCTTACCCAGCAAAATGTGAAGTGTAATAGTGCACAGGAATGACAGAATGGTTTGGACTGGGAGGGACCTTAGGGGTGATCCAGTTCCAGCCCCCTGCCATGGGCAGGGACACCTCCCACTGCACCAGTTTGCTCCAAGGCCCATCCAGCCAGGCCTTGAATCATTGACAGGAGGTGGTTTTGCTATTCAAAGTGTCCTTGACGCAACATCTGTTTCCACAGGAGACTCACTTCGCTCCTTCCCTTCGCACCCCTGGGTTTGGAACCAATGGCAGCAGGATCAGACCTGGCCTGTTTGCCAAGTTCCACCCAGCCTGGCTTCAGGCTGAAGAGCTGACCATGGAAACCCTGAGAGATTCCAGAACAACCAGGGCTCTGTGAGGTGCTGCAGGAATGTGAGCACCTTGGGGCTACCTCCACGACTTCCCGGATTCCCTCTCATTCGGAGCCTCGTCCGCAGTGACAGCGTGAAGCCCTGCTGTGCCACAGGAGGGATAAACAGGTGTGGGACAGGGGATTAGAGCTCTGCCAGGGCACCCAGCCACCGTGAGAGACTCAAGAGAGTCAGAGAGCAGAACAGCAGCTCCTGCTGGGTCTGACAGCCCAATTCAGTTTTCAGGAGCAGAGCACGCAGCAGTCGCCAGCAGCAGCACTCTCTCTGTTCATCACTGTTTACCCAAAGCAGCCCATTGTACCAGCTCCACGGTAAAACCTCCTCTTTTGGCTCACCCTCCCTGTTCAAATGAGTTGTCACTCCAAAAAACACACCAGAGCAACAGCATCTGCAATATTGTTATTAACGGGGTACCAGCACTTTCTCTCGACTGCTGCTTAGCTCTGCATTCAAGCTGGCTTTAAAAATGAACTCTAGAACACAGCTCCTGCAGAGCTGTAGGAAATGTAAAACTGAAATGCTTTTTCTATCCCCTCAGACGTGTGCAGTTACAGGGTCCCAGGTTGTTTTCATTAACTGGCAGGAGGAAAGTGCCTTTCATGCAATACAACTGGACCTACTCCTCTACCTTCACCTCTCCATTTATTGCTACCTGCTCTAGCATGTGCAAAGAGCACTTTTAAGCTCTGATACTGTCTCTCAGCAAGTTCATTTACCAATTGTCAAGCTTTCAGCCCCAAAAGTAAACAAAGTACAGCCCACACCTCTTAATGTAGCTATAAAAATAGCTCTTATGGCATAGTTTTTAATTTTTCACACTCTATTAATCCTTTCTATTCACAGCTCAGTTGTCCTGGAGCAGAACTTATTGACAACACACGCACTGGCTCTCTGTGCAGCACCTGAACAGACCCAGAGCTATAAGGCTCCAAACTGCATTCAATACACCTGTAAGGGTGAAATGGAGATGATAAAGTTTCAGATGATAAACCTGAGCATTGGAAATCCTCTCATCCACCTTGCACTGCAAGCATTTGAGTTTTTGCTACAAAGATGTGTAGGTGCTAAAAAGCTAGAAGCAGAGAAATTCTTCAGCCCTTTCTCAATATTCTGTGAGAAGACTGTCTTTCCTATGTAAACTATTTTAAACAAGGTCACAGTTTCATAAACTTCTTGCACTTGCAAGCTGTTTTGCAAGATTGTTACGGCTTTGACTTTGAAAATATTTTGGAATAGGTATCTTAGGACTTGGCCAATCCTCTCAAGGGGTGGATGGCCGAGGAACCAATTACCTATTGCCACTCAACACACTTTTTGCAATCTATCCTATATAGTAGTCAGAAAATTATTAAAGAAGAAGCTTCGGCTTCCACTGTTCATGAGCCTGGACTCTGTGTCGTTTTCTTTATGCGCCTCGGACGTAACAGCAACAAAGATGGATGCTGGAAAGCCACTCATACATTTGTGTACATATATATGTGTGGATACACCTATATGCTTATAGAACTTACACCCAAAAAAAAGAAATCATGTCATTTAGAGGGGATGGTTTCTATTTGGAAGCTGGCACTAGCATTTTAATCTGCTATTTAATAATGAGATAGAAAATGTTTAATTTTAATACAATTCGGCCTGGTTAAATAGCACAACATATTGTTAAACTTCAATTAATTTGAAATGTATTGCCTGTATAGGTTATTTACTCAAGTACTTTTAAAGCACAACATTGGTACCAGGCACCACTCACAAACAGTCCCCTGAGGCAAGACTCGGCTTAAGAAGTTAATTATCAGGTAAGAGTGATCTGGGCTCTGTTTCTCAGCTCCCAACAGACAACTAATCTTCAGTCATTTCTCTCTAAAGAAAAAGAAGTGAAAGAACAGCAGAAAAGCGTCAGAAAATCTGCTCTGATAATGTTACAGTTTGAGTACGTATCAAGGGTAATTGCATGTCACTTCTTCAGTACACTGAATATTGCTTTTCTAGTAAGCTTAAAAACACACACGGCTCCAAATGTTAGTGCAGTTAAATCCAAGCAGAGCCGATCAATTCACATCACATGTATTCCAATTATTTTACCCCAAAGACAGCCCAGACAGTGACCAAGAGTCTGTTGTTCAAAACCTGCAACACAATCAAATTTCACTTACAGCCTTTGTATTTTTATCTTCCCTCAGACAGTTCATTTTGGCAGAACAGAATTAAACAGCCTGAGACATCACCCTGCAGCAGCTTTACAGTAAACTAAACCCAATTCCTGCAGGAGCAAAAATCAGTGTTTGCAATAATCTAGTAAGGGTGTTTACTTCCCAAACACAATCTCTAAGGCAGTTACAATTCCCACCCTAAAGGAAGGGACAGCAGTAGAAAGATTTTAAGAGCACTGACTCATCATCTACCTTCCTTTTTAACTTTCATTTTCCACTCTTCTTTCAGCCAGGTGCAAATACTACCAACAAGCTCTGTAAATTCTATTTAATCCAGTTGTATAAAATCAGACACTTTTTTACCACTTTCCCATTCCTTTTAAGCACAAGTATTTCTTGCTATCAAAAGGCAGCAGGACAGAAGGCTCTAAACAAGCCTCAAGCAGTAATTTCTGCAATAAGGCTGAAATGTTTCCTCTCATCTTCCACCATCTCCCACCTGCGGTGTGTGTCCATCTCCCTCTGTGACTGACTTCCTAAGGGATGCTGTGAAACTGCTGCTGCTGCTGCTGCTGCTGCTGCTGCTGAAAAGAGCAACCAACAGTTTCTAGAAGGGTGACTGAGAAGATGCAGCAGCAATCAGCTCTCAAAACCCTACGAATGGAACAGGAGACACCCTGGGCAGGAAGACTGACAGCAGGTACCCTCAGTTTAAAGTGGTGGCAGCCCGTTCTTTCAGCATCACTTGAGGCACAGTTGAGCTTGTTCTGCTGCTGCTCTAAAGCCCCAGGCAGTTACTGTACAATCCCTGTGTCTTTTTGCAGCACCACATGCTAATAATTACCTGCTCTAAACTCTCCCACCTGGGTTTCTAAAAATAACAAGGTGATCTTAACATAGGAGCCAGTCAATGTGTCATAGGTGGGAAGAGGAATTAAGGGAAAGATGACCTTTAAGAAGATTTCATGCTTGAAAGATTATAATCATCCCTCATGATGCAAGTCATCGTCTTCTCTTGTCATGTTTTAATAGCTTTATGACAGCAAACGCAAAAACCATTTCAGTGTGGTGACAACAACCTCTCAGGATTATGAAGGGTGTTACTTGGAGTGTGCAGGTGACACTGGCTTTCCACTTAGGGTGTTTTTTATGGATCTGAAGTGCCTGAGGAGATGGCTCTTTCAGGCAAGTTATCTTACCATGCCACCACACACCCTGCTTAACCCTAAAAGATGCCTGACATAAAAAGGTTCATTGCTAAACCTGCATGCCAAGCACCTGGAAAGCTCCCACAAGTGAAAGGAGCATCTTTTTCCAAATTCTTCATTCAACTTCTATGACAGCAACACTGATCACTGCTGGCTCCTAGGATAATAGTATTTCAACAAGACAGGAAGCAAAAACCCCAAGTTTCCACCAGAATTACTAAAGTGACAAGACTGCATGAGTCTAAAACAAAGAAAAAAAAGAAGTGCCAAGAAGAACTGGTGGTGTTTTTGCACTTGGCTAAAAAAAGTTCATTTCTAATTAGAAGCAAAGTTATTTGATAGGTATTAGGACAACCTTTAAAGAGAAAAGCACCAACTGCTTCCATATTCTGTGCCTCTGAGTCTTCAGAGCATTTTTCTTTTTACCAAGTCATATTAAAAATATTTTAGCTCATTAATTCAGACATAACTAGTATTTTCTACCAATAGTTTAACTCATATCAGTACTTTCCCTGCAGTAATAGCAGACAGAGACTGATAAAACAGGGAGATCACCCAACATTTGAAAACATGGAACAGGTTTGTTCTAACCAGAGGACTGCTATAAAAAAAGCCTTCACAGAATACTACTGGAGTAGAAGTCCCTAAAATATCTTCAGCCACCTAATGTCCCATAGAATTTCAAGTCACATTTCCTGCTCTTTGAACTCCTACACAGGTGCTAAGCACCCACTGGCTCTGAAATGCAGAAACCACACGGAATGCAGAAACCACACGGAATGCAGAAACCAGCAAAGCAGCAGCTAATCTATCCAGAAGGTGACTTACTGGGCTAAGTGCAGCACATTCCTATTAAAAATGGATAGACTTGGTTTTAAATTAGAGTCACAAAGAGTGGAAGTTACCTTGCATGTTTTTCTTTCCAAATCAAATATTTATCAGAGGAAAACCACAGGTGTCACTGACAAGGAGAGATTAGCTGTGACTTAAAACCACACACCTGGATTGAAAAGTGGTGAGACACGTTCTGCTTACTAAGTAACCTTCAAAGTGCATGTGTCAGCCCAGGCAAATTAGAAGCCCTTCATGTGTTTCCAAGAATTAGAATTTAATAGTATTAGAACTCCAAAGTGGCATTTTCCCTACAGTGCCTGGCATTAATGAAGTGTTTCCAACCAAGAGCATCCAATTTTTGTGTCTCAAGTCAGCCGAGTGGGTGGCAATGGCAGCATCTGGGGTGAGGATGGACAACAAAGGAGCCAACAAGAGTTGGTTTGCTCAGTGCAATCTAATGCTCCACGGAATACTCCAACACCAGAACTTACTGAAGCACATTTAAATCCAGAGCTCTAGTCTTCCTTTTTAAAAGCCTCTTCAGCAAGAGGACATGGAACCCAAGAGCTAAACATGGAAGCTGCCTACTGGATTGTCACTGTTGCCAAGTGACCCAGAGGAAAAAGGTGATTATTGTGAGTCCTACATTAGATCTGGCCTGAAGTAGACCTGAACCCTTCCCCCAGTTACTAGGCACAAGATTCTGAACCTATGTGCTGTGTGCATCATGCAACAAATAGCAGGTTTCTGACCTAAACTGGGAGAGCCTTTATGGAACAGGAAAGGTAAAGATGGGTTTGAAATGTACAGGCAAACAAAACCCGACCAGTCTCTCTCAAAGTAAAGGTGACTTCACGCAGTTGGAGAATACCTGAGAACAAATACTAGCCACATTCAGCCTGCTTCTCCCTCATTTTAACCATTTCCTTCTGTTTCCACAGGTCTCTCTCTCTCCCACCCCACAACGTGACTGCTTTTGCACAGTCTCTGCTTATTTTAAGCATTTGCCTTATGATTCTGAATCATACTGAGAAAGCTGTATACTAGAGGAAGTCAGGTCTCCTAGCTTCAGATTCTTGAATTCCACCCAAGTAGGTGCCTAAAACAGCAAGCATAACTATTTGTGTCCCTGGACATCCAGTTCTGGGATAATTTAATCAGGAATGAAGGAAAGGATGAGCTACTGAGTTTCATAAAAATAATTTAATGCTGTCTTGTATGTGGATTAAGGCTGACACGATACATGAAAGTTAATAGTGCCTAAGTACTGAATAATTTTCACAGAAGTGGCAAATCAGATGTTTGTTGATGCAAACAAGAATAGCACAGCTACCTTCTGCTGCTGGGGGACTGGACTGCTACACAGAGGACACAGCAGAAACTCCTACCATATGGGGCAAGGGCAGTTTAAGATTTAATGTTCACTCTACACCCCAAAACATTGTAACTAAGTGGTGGTTTTCATTTTTTAATTTCCAAAAATCTATGGCAACTTTTTTTTTTTTAATCCATATGCTTGTTAAGAAGCAAAAGAGGCCTTGCTTCTCCACGTCAGGCCAGAAGTTTTCCGAAAGTGAGAGTAGCTACAGAATCACAATCCTCAAAGGTATAACAGTTCAATTAGAATGACATTAAAGGCTTATGGCAACAATCACCACGCTTGAGGTTAATGCCTGTAACTGAATCAAGAGTAAAAAAAGTCCCATTCACCCCACCTAGGGCCCATGGCTCTGAGCATTCCAGTGCATCACTGTGTTGGAACTTTTGCTTTCACCCATTAGTCACGGTTTCTCCCGCTTCCCATAGCATGAATAAAAGCTGCTCAAAGCTGTCATTGTTCCATATTCCAGAAAAGACAGTTGCATAATTACTAATTACCTATCAGTGAGTTACAATAGTTGTGGAGCAGGGAAAGCCAGAGCTCCTGCACTGAAGAAAAGCACCGAGATAACACTAAGGAGAAAAGCATTTATAAATATCTTGCAAGTGGAAGTGGGGTTAAATTTAGTTCGAGATGGCAGAGCAGCAGCTCGGTTATGCAACCTTTAACTCAAGAGCTCTGCAGGCAGAAAGGAGGCCAGGGCTGTCTGAGCAATACTCCACAAGAGAGGAAGGAAACCTGGAACTGAAAGCGGTAAGTGAGACCTGTCAACCTGCGCTTCTAAATTTATGATGGTACAGCACACCTTGAAAATAAGAGCTGACAATTCGTATCAGCTCTGCTGGAACTATGTCACTGTTCCTAGAGATTTACTCAAACACACAGTCAGTGTCTCCAGGCTAGACAAAAACAGCACTTGCTTCCGCACAAAGAGACTGACAAACAAAAATACACTTTGTAGTGGGTTGACCCTGAATTGACAGGCAACCTTTTAAACCAATAACGCTGCTCTAAATTTCCAGATTTAAACCGCGCGGGAAGGCGGAGTTAGGCCTGCCTTTCCAGCTGGCCTGCCAGAAGGTGGGGGGTGCCCCGGCCTCCAGGCCCCGCCGGGCCGGGCCGGGCCGGGCCCGGGTCTCTGCCCGCCTCCCCTTCTCCCAGCGCCGCGGTGCGGACCCTGGGTTGTTAGGGGGAGCTATCCCTGAGCCGCAGATGTGGCTGAAAACGTCTGAGTGGCTCTTTGAGGCCGGCAGGACTTTCTCTTCACTACGCTGAGACAGCGAGAGCCAAAAAGCCTCTTGCCTGCAGTTGGTGCATTTCTGCTTTGAACTGAAGCGGATGCCGTGCGGACAGCGGCGCAGGGAGAGAGAGAGAGAAGTCTCTCTCCACCGTGGGGCCAAGCGGTGTCCTGGAGATTTCAGAGCCTGACAAAAAGTGAGTCACGTCACGTGGGACGGAGCTAAGATGGCTTCGGAGGAGAAGAGAGGGCNGTGGTAAGGAACTGTAATATCGAACTGTGCATTTCTTTAAACCATTTAAAATACATGGGAGGATGGACATTCATGTGTAGCCCGTGAAGGCTGTAAAGTGCCCATGCCGGGCTGCTTAAAAGCAAAGGAAAAAAAAAGCTTTTAAGAGACTAGGGACAAAAGAAAAACCTTCGTGTTTAAGGCAACATAATTCATCCTTAATAACCCCATGTGATGATCTATGGCTTGCAGTGTAAAAAACTGTGAGATTCATAGAAGAAATGTACCACACCACAGCTAGTTTGTTTTCCTTCTGTCTTTTAAATCTGTTAATAAACTCAGTAATAGTCTGTAAGTTGTGCCTGCTTCTGCGTTTTCCTAATTTTTATCTCACCAAAAAGTAAGTATGTATTAAAATTTAAAGTTAAACCACAACACTTAATTAGTGTTTCTGCCCGGTTACCGAACCCAACCCGCTACACACTTAAACACACATTTCTCCAGAGGAGCGATTCTTTGGTGGCTTTTCTTCATTTCTGTTTTCAAGTCTGCTCAACAGGCTGGGAAATACACAAAAATATTATGGGAAGTTTCATTTCCCAGCTCAGTTCTGAGTGCTTCTCAATCCAAGTCACCTTTACAAATCTGTTCTTTGCTTCAGAACAATGTAGGATTTAATGCTGTACTATGAAGAAAGGGCAAAATGTTCAACAGCACAAGACATAGGGGACAGCATCTTAAAACTTTTTTGCTCCTTGCTTCTAAGTTTGAATTTGAGACCAACAAAAACCATCTGTTTGGTAGCTTTAGTCTTAAAGGAAAGGTTGTGTTTAAAGCTGGCAGACCCCAAACCACAGATTGCTGATCTTCAGGATTGTGTTCTTGATAAAAAAGGAGGAATCCATGAAAACTGAATATTCCAAGAAATAAAGGTTAAAAAACACAAAAACCCCAAAGCATTTTGGCGATGCATTAACTTAATGCTACCTTTCCCTCCCTCACCACAAAATGTAGATGCCATAAATAACTGTAGTTGCTTGAAACATTAATCCTAAAGCTTCTGCAAGAACCACAGTACCTTTTTTAAACCATAGGAAAAAGCAGACGGGTTTATACTATTTAAATAAATGTGAAACTAATAGTACAAATGAACAAGCAATGACAGCGATCGGGAAAGTGGCCGACACACAAAAAACCACCGTGACCAGGGATACCTCAGCATGTGTTCTGATATCACCCCATGAAGGTTTAGATTGTGGGGGTTTGGTGGGTTTTCTAGGATTTGTGTTTTGTTTTGTGAGCGTGCAATTTTTCTGGTTTGTTTTGTTTAAATGCAGCATTAGTCATTAACTTGATTTTCACAGTTTTTCACAAAGGGAAAGAGCATGTTCATGTATATTAAGATGGCATTTCAATTATCCAGGTATTTTCCACGGATTAGACTAAACAACATAAAAAGATACAATGAACACCATAACAACACTTTCAAGGGATTTGTTTATTTTTGGTTTACAAACAAAGGCACCCAATATTTCTGTTTATGTCTTATAAAAGCTCACAGATTTAGCATTTGTTTCCAAACATCTGTTCCTAAAGCAGAGAAAAACATTACAGGAAAATGTAATTTTTTTCCTGGTCCCCAATTTAAATACCAGTAACAGTTCAGTGGTAACGTTGTTTCAGTCTGTTCCTATTAACCAGCTGATACCCCTCCTGTAACTTGCTAGTCAAAACACTGAGACTGCCGTCATGGACCAAAACATAGTTCCAGTATCTTTGTGACCAACATCCTTCATGTGCAATCACTGGCGTGAAGCACTGCAATGGGACAGGGCTCCCATATGGAAAAAAAACCATAGTTCCAGGTAGAATTTCACAGACTGACCACAGGAAGCGACAAAACCAGCAGAATAAATGTGACACTGAATGTACTGTCAGCTCAATAGGATGATGATGAATTGGTGTAAGGTACCAATAGGGCACAGAACAACAGTCTCCAAGGAGGGGAAAAAATGAGTTTCTAAATTGGCAAATGTTTAGTGTAGAGGTTAAATATGCTTAGGCTTAAAGTAATCCCTCTCTTTGATATTTATCCAAAAGACTAAATTTCTAAGCAGTGTTTTGGACCAGAAGTAATCGGTTCATTGGCTTCATAGTTTATCTCAGTATTAACAAATCAACATTAGAAGTATCATGTTATAATGTTCATACATTATGTTTATAGTTAGAAACAACCAAAATTCCTAAGTGAATTGTTTCACAGAATAACTTTCAGAATATGATGTATTTATCTTTTGCAAACTTCAGCCACGTGCCAACATTGGGACAAGGGGTGTCACTGGACAGGAGGCCCCTCTGAGAAAAGTCTCTAATTCAGGAATGCTTAAGCATACTCTCAGGTCTAGTAAGATACTTGGGGAGGCAGCTACAAATGTAATACACCTACTGTATCTGTTAGAGTGTAACATCTCCAAGCACAGAAGCCTTAATTGATTTCAGCCACAGTCAGAGGTCTCTCACACAAGGTGTGGTCCTAGACCATTTAGGCTTTTCATCACTAGCTTTATATGTACACCAGTAATTTTAAAAAGGAATTACAGCTTAACTACTTACTACAGAATATTTAGCTTCAACAAGGAAGCCATTATCTTTTCAAAATGAGATATACACCTGCAGGAAAGGTGTTCTCTTTAAAGTAAGAGTTTTTAGAAGAATAGCAAAATAAGTTCTTTACAAATTTAATTCAATAGGACAAAAAACTACCAAGGGCAAGTATAATGTAGTTCTTGCGTAATTAAGTCATTATTTGCCTTTCCAGGCAGATTCAAGAACAAATTCATCAGTACAAACTGATTTGAATGAACAAACACTGGGCAAGGGTGCTGGTCAGTGCATCAATTAGTGGAACACTACAGTGTTCTCAAATCTGTGCAACCAAAATTTAAAGGGATCTTCATGTATTGCCTTGGATTAAAAAAACAAGGATTCAATCTTTTCTTACAGCTTGCCATTTTTACGAATGTTTTCCCTCCTGAAACAAAGTAACATGCAGAAAAAACCCAGATTTCTTCAGGTTTAAACCTAATCATTTAAGTTAAAAGATAGATGGAAGAACTGTTAACATCTATTCATTTTGGAGCAAGGTGCATCTTACTCTGCTTGCCCAGTGAAATGAGGTTTTACTAGGGCAGGGATGGGAAAGTGTGCTTGTGCATTGGTGTTGCCCATGCATCAAATTAAACAGTTCAGAGATTTTTTAAAACTCATTAATTCTTGAAGTATTTGCCAACATTGCTTACAACTTAAAACCAGGTATATCTCTTAATGAAAGTCTATAGCTTGTCCAGCTACTATTATCAGCAATATAAATTGCAACTAAGCATAACAAATTCCTTTTCATTACATTTACCCTTTGAAGTCAGAAGTGTAACAATCAAGTGCTGGCTCTGTATTCTCAATTTAAAAAAAAAAATAAATAATTAAAAAGAGGACAGTCAACGACTTTATTTGCCCCTCTCTGGGTTACACTTCCTTTTATCTGCTCAACGCTAGGATCGATTCTGCTTTCAGAGTAGCAAATTGTTCATGCCGACACAAATGCAAGTTGAACGCAGCCAGGTTCAAGCACAGAACCAAATCATAAAGTGCATTCTGAAGCCCAGATATACAAAAAGCCTTTCAGTAAATAAGGAAGGTTGGTTCATTTTTCAATTTCTTTTTTCTTTTAAAGCAAAGGAGGCACCATTGTTGCATCCCTACTTCGAGGGGAAGGGAAGAAGTGGCAAAACTTAAAGAGAAATTACGAAAGTCCTCAATTATTTTATTTCAGGAGATCCAGAGTGTTGCAACTTGCAAAACCCTTCGTAATTTAGAAGAATTTCAAATAAATAGGTCTACAGCAACTAGTATCTACTATGCCAATATTTATCTTGCTCTATGTGGAGTAAAACTTAAAAGAAAAAAAATCATGTTAAGGCAGATTCCAATCAAACACGTTCCAAATTGCACAGTTATGTTGGTCAGTGGTCTAATATGTCTTCCCCAGGTCAAAGAGTCAAAGCTATCTAAATGCTTTTCTACCCCAATTCAGTGTGGCACTTGCCCTTTTTATTTGCTCTGTCTCCAGGAAGATACACAGCTAACATTACAAATACCATTTATTTCGCACTTCAATTAAAAATGAAATTATGCTTTACGAAATGTGAGATGACTACATGTTATAGGGTTTGTGCAGTTAGACCACCATATGCATAGATGTCCTAATGCTAAATTCTCTTTCTCAGTATCTCATTGTACTGGAGGCTCTGAAGTAGGAGAGGAACTTGTAACACAGACTAACCACAAAGTACCAGATGTTTCTTGCCATTTGTGACCTTGCAATAAAGATACGCCAGATCAGGATCACGAGAATTGTGTTGAAGCCATAGCGAATGTTCCTTAACCTGGGGGGGAACAAAAGGAATCATCAAGAGCCAACATCCAGAAACTCAGAGGAAAAAAGAACACCCTAAAAATTAACTTCTGGTGTAGAATTGAATTTGTTTATCTATTCACTTCGAGATACATTATCAGTGGTATTAAGTGAATGACAAAAGTAAGTGAAGAACAGAGAAGGCCTTTCACTGCTTAAAAGCAGAATGAAAACTAAGGAGCAGTCAGTCCTGTTGCTCACACGTACTTCTGCTTTAGAGCTGTTTGATGGAAACCTCCTGAAGCCAACATCACAATGGTAACTTACCCAGAGAAGGCAGCCAACCACACCAAAAAATATTTAACACTATGAACTTTTCTCCTCCCCACCATGTATTTAAAACTTCATAAATACATAGAAGTAACTCCAACTGCAACTGATGACAAAAACAAAGAAAAGAAAAACCAAACTACCTCACCCCCATCATCAAAACTCATCAGATTTTCCAGACATTTCCAGCCAAGGAGCTCAGCCTCTTCACTGCACTTTTAAACTCCTTCCTTCTCAGGGAGCTATGTTTAAAGTGCAGGATAAACTAAGTGACCTATTAGAGCAACTGTGATTTTTAGCAATCTCTTCGCATGGAGAGATGGAAGCTTCAAGAAAAACAGCAACCAGAATTTGCTCAGATTTCTTAGAAACAGAGCAACTCTTTGGGTCAGCAGATCATGGCAATTTATATTTTAAAGGCAGCTCTTTCTAGGGAAATACTGCCTTTATCTTGTTTACAGGTAAGGCTGTGTTCCTCTACAAATCTTATTTGCAGAGAAAAAACAGTTTAAATGTTTGTGTTACAAAAGCAACACTTTTCTATTTGAGGAACAAATCTACCCAATGGTTCCCTAGAGAAAGATGTCCCCTGGGCTGCCAAATCTGGTTAACACTAAAGCAGTGGACTCCAAATTCAGATTAGAGTTAAGAACTAGATGGTAACAAAACAGACCAAATTAATACCTCAGAGTAAACATAAGTCAGAATCTAAACCTCTTGCTAAACAATCCACTTATAAACTTGAGAACTGGGGGCAACCAGATGCTGCTCCAATACAAGATTATTTCTCATGTTGTTTTCAGTATGTTCCTTTGCACAAAGAATATGTGATACCATGTGATCAACTATGTGATAATTTCTGTGCACTTTTTAATGGCATCTAAATAGAAATAAAAACCACCCGAACAAAACAACCTAGAAGGGGACACTCCTTTAGCTATTTCCACCATGATCACAGATACCATCTTTCAGAAGTGTATTTGTGATTTTAACATATACCAAACCACTCCACAGCTGCAAATCCTTGTCTTTAGAATGACAACAAAAGCCACGACCTGGATTGTTTCTCTTTGTGCTATCAGGATTGCAGAACATTTGACATAGCATTGTAGAACAAGATGATTTTTATTTCACTCTTAAAAGGGACAAATCAGAACCTCTACAGCTGCCTTTATGAATCAGACAAGAACAAAACAAGGGCAACTGTGCTAATAAAATTCTGGACAGTAGCAATCCATTCAAATGGCAGGAATTAAGCCACAGAGAAAACGCTAAGGGAAGTCATCCTAGAGCACCAACATCGAAGTGTCCTGCTCTGAAGTGCAATCCCTGCCTGTTTATTCACCTGCCTCAAAAGATCACATTCCCAGAATTTTTCCCAGGAAAAGGCTATTGTTCTCTTAAACCTCCCAAACAAGCCATTCTGACCTGTGTAACCATGTACCTTTGACCTTCCAAAAGATACTTGGGCAAAATCAAAAACCTGGATTACAGTATCCACACCAGTGATCAGAGCTACAACCATAATCCCAGACTGATACTGTAACTATTAATACTGGGAGCAACTCAGGAGCAACAAATTTTCTTTAGAAAATGCTTCAGACCACTGGACTAGAACAGAAGAACTGTGGAGAACATAAACAGGTGCTATTAAGAACAATTAAGTCATAACATGGAAAAGCAAACCTGGACAAATGCAGGACACAGAAAATACAAAATTATACTTAAAGTAAAAAAATTCAAGATTATACTTACTTATTCAAGTGTTTCCTAGCTGCAGGGAGGCCTGACATTTCTTCATTCAGCACATATTTCTTCATTCCCAGACAGTAATTTTCCATATATTCTGCCCAGTGTAGTTGTCGAACGTCAAAATTAAATGTCTGCATAACAGAAAAGCTTTCACTGTTAGTCGCCTAAAAATTCACCTCTATATAATTTAAATGAAAATAAATGTCTTTATTCCAGATATATCCAATCTGTCTTTGCCACAAGAAAGTTATCCTATCCTTAATCCTAGAAACAGTCCAGATTTAGGCCCCATTTGTGATTCAGCCACCGGCTTCTGACATCATCTCTTCCAAATTGCAATCACTTTATGCCTTATTTTCCTTCCTCAGCAGTAATTTTCTTCTCTCCACTCCTCAGTTTTCCCATTTCAACTGTCTGTAAGGAATTCCATTCTAAAAATAACTATTTTCTAGTATGTTATTAATTTTTAAGCAACTAAATAATTCTAATATGCTCTAAAACAAACAGTGCTTTGTGCCAAATTCACTGGTAAGTGCAGGGTTCTTTTACCTGTGCTTATAGTTGTACAGTTATATTTTAAAATACAACCACCTGAGTGTCTTCTGCAGGAGAGAAAACTACTATGATGAATTTGATGCACAAGTTTTTTACTGATGTATTGATCTCCTCATCTCAAGATTCTACAGTAACAGTGTTTAAATCCCAACAAAATGCAGCAATTTGAAAATACTAACAGTTCAAAGCTCTGGTGTCTGGCATTTTGTTTTTCAAATTTTTCCTGAACTCAAGTTGCTAGGAGGCAAGAGGACAGGAAGGGGTGGAAATACCACCGACACAAAAATCACCAAAAGCTATTTTATTTCCTACTTTTAGACACCTTATTTAGAAATTTGGCAGCTTTTCTGGAATATAACTACTGAACCGATTCTGGAAAGCCCTTCAGTAGGAAAGACATCCTAACAATGACAAAACTGTTCAAATGCATAAGGGAATCTGAGTTTTAGAACCGTAACTGGTGATTTTTATTCTGCTGAATATTAACCAACAAAGTCATAGCAGAAGGGAAGTTTAAATTCAATTGGGGCACCTGAGCCATTGTTGGTGGAGGAGGTAAGGAAAATTGGCAGTAAAGTTAAACCTGGGAAGAAACAACTTTTCCTTCTCCCTCAACAAACTGGCATCCTTGTTTCACTTCTCCCTGCCCTTCCTCATCTCTCATCCTGTCACCGATGTAGCTTTTCGCACAGCCCTGGCACGACTGAAAGGATCTACCAGGAATGTGCAGTGCTGAGTTCCTGCTAGGTTAGCTCCACATTACAGCTCATGTCCTTATTCTAGCTTGAATTCATGAGCTGCTACTCCCCTCTCAGTCTCCAGGCCCACGCCACACAGCCACTTGCCTTTCTGTCTTCAGGGCTTAGCTGGTTCATTAGCATAGTCATGTTTTCAGTGCTCCAGGTCCAAGAATTGCTTGTAAAGTATTCTAATAACATCATGGCCTTATGAAGACGTGTTATTGTCTTCATCATCCTACAGTCCGAGGCATGGAATGGACAGGTTACATGGGTAAAGATTAGTTCAAACAACTGAAATAGACAATAAGATTTTTTACCCTCCAACCCCCTACCCCCACATCGAAAAATCCCATCTTGCACTGTACGTAAAGCATACTATATTACATCAATAGGGTATTTCTGCATAGTATTGAAGTGAACTTTGGCTGTCCAATCTGTATAGAACCAGAAATTACCAGACAGTCTTTTTTATCCCGTAATCCTACTATTGTAAATTACCATTTCTTCTTTTTTATTAGGGGGAACAATATGTTGTTTTCTGTTGGTAACTCTTAGTTTGGGACACGGAACCCTTTTCCCTTCAGCACACTGGAATGTTTAGCTGTGCTCAACAGTCTGACTTGACAGAAGCCTCAAATTGCACAGAGCAGAATGTCTGTGAAGGACCTCCCCCTTAAACAAGGGAGGAAGTTGCCCTGATCTTCCTGCACATTGTGCAAGATCAGATCTCTGTAACAGAACAGGGTTTTTTATTATGGTTACTAAGAGATCAAGGCTTAAAAACACCACCAGCAAAGGGCAGAAAAATATTTAAGGGCAGACAGATCATAGCAGAACATGTTCAATGCTACTTCAAAATATGCAGAAATAGCTTCCATCATCTTTTATTATGAAGAGGAAGAAACTCTACAAAACCATCACTTGGAATACAGAGAAATCATGTTATAAGGATCAATTTGGCTAAGTTTCTCTTTGATCATACCATGTGAAGTGGACAAAAAAAAAAAACAAAAAAGAAAGTGTCATCCAGCTTCTCAGATGCAAAGCTTCCACATTTATGATGAGAAAATCGTTTCAAGTGTCTCAGTGCTAGAGACAGCCACTCAGTTTTAATGACTAGTACCACACGGCCTAATGCTATTAAATTCCTGCTTTGGGTGCTCATGGTATTTCCATCTCACAGAAATGGAAAACTGCTTCCAATTTGATCCTTACAGTAGGACACTGATCATTTTAAGCACAATGGTATGGGGAGAGGCAAAGAAAGCAGAAGCCAGTACTAACAGGAAATGGTTTTCTGAAGGTAAACTTTGCCAATACAGATCATAGAAGCAATAAAAACAAACTTATTTTTCTCCAAAAGCTGCCTTGATGCATTCATACTTGTAGAAGGGATGTAGCACATTGTCCCAGAAACTCCTCTAAAGAAAGTATTTTGCATTGTATTAGTGTCCCTTACTGTCTCTAGCAGCTGGTATCTCAGTATCTAAAGCATAAAAATTTCCTCTTTTTCTTCTCATGGAATGGAGCAATAAAAACCACAGAGACCACTGAAAAATGCAAAGTATCTCTAAAGCACGTAAAACACAATTTTTTTTCTTAACCCTCATAGGAATATATCTACTAATTCACAACTGTCTTCAAGTGTTACACCACCAGCTGATTTTATTACTCAGCACCTCTAGAAGCTTTCAAACACCTGCTTATAGTTTCACCAGCTGGGCAAGGTGGCAACAGTGGGGGCTAAGTTGAATCAGAGCTCCTCTGATGCAGAAATAATTAGGAATAGAGACTCTGCATCCAAAACATGTCCTGTGCTATCAAGACTAAACAGAACTTTAAAAAAAAAAGTACGTTAGTTAAGTCAAAAAATTAGGAAATAATTCAAAAGTTGGAAAGCAAAGATCCCACTGGTCAGATAAGCCAAAAAGACCCCAGAGCAAAAACGCCTGGATAAAATTAGCGCCAAACAGCATTTAAGCCTTTTTGCAGAGGTCTGTCCACTGACGGCCTGAAGATTATTTAACTTGACTTGCCCTTTTGAACCCTCCCAGTCTGTGTCCTTATGCTAAGCTGGACAAGCAGCTGAATTTTAGAGCGCTTTGACTGCTACAGTTTAAAAACCTTGTGCCCCTGCAAAAGACTAATTCAGCAAATGAATATCTGATTAGATAAGTGTGTATTTTGAACTTGTTTCTGGCCACTGACATTGGTTTTCTTTCTTTTCTAAAAAAAAAAAAAAAAAAAAAAAAAACTAAATTTAAAAAAATACAAAGACTAACCTCT
>VZTI01003267.1:973061-998526 GCA_013397865.1 Struthidea cinerea
GCTTAAAAGAGCGTTTTTTCCCTCCCTCCAACTCAAATTGGATTTAGTGACTGGCCACAGACCCAGCGGATTCAACTCATCCAAGAAAAAATTGTTTTTCCTTGTAGGGTTAGTTTCTTGCTATCAGCCAAAATAATCCTATTCTCCACATTATCTCAGCTGCTCGATCAATGACAGAGTTGGCAGAAGTGGACCAAGCTTCTCTGTGACACTTTGCTGGTTTGCACTAAATCAACATGAAACTACACTTTTCTTTGAGAGGAGGAAAAAGCAGCCTGGTGACACTGAGAGATGTCAGTCCTTTAGGGGACACTTGCACAGCTCTGGCAGGCTAAGCTTTAACTTCAATGGCACCATATTCCTCCTGCAAATGGGAACACACATGACTCAAAAGCGAGCATGAAGTCGCACAATGGAACTTTATCCCTCAACATGAAGTTTTAAAGGTTAGTTATTCCAAAGATAGCCATTGCATACGGGTCATAAATATCAACACCATATATAACCTGTCAGTACAAGACCAGTCATTGCATCACACCTTCTTCATCAGCTGAAGACAGAAAAAGTCAGAACTCTGGACCATCTCACAGAACTGAGCATCAGTGGCAGGCAGCCAGCCTGGGTGACTTCCACCCAGATTCAAGGTAGAATTTTGCCTCCTACTTTTACAATCCTTACTGCCATCAAGACCAAACACACTGCAACAGTTTGAGAAGCACATCACAGGAATTAAGCAAGTTAATTCAATCATCCGTAAGTTAGGCGGGCTTGTTTCCATACCAGGCAACTTAAAGTGACCTGGCTTAAGGCTACAACTGCAATTTGAAGTCTTACACACAACCTACTGTTTCCAGGTTAAAAACAGTCCTGGTGCTAAATACAGAGTGATCCCTCAGTGGATCTACAGGCTTCAGTCTGCAAGTTTCTGCAGAAGCATTACAGATAATATTTTTTTTTTTTAAGACTCCTCTAAAAAACATAGAACAAGCTTTTAGATTTGTCTTTGTTCAGATTTTCACCTGGCTGTAAATTTTGAAGTGTAGGACACACTACTGAATTCTTATCTTTCCAGCAGCTCTGTGGTTCCTTTAAGCACACAATTTAAGCACTTTGACAAGATAAAAATTTATTGATCTATTTAACATAATTATGCTCTTAACTCATTTCTTCATTTCTGGTTTGTAAGACAGTAACTACATGAAAGGTGCTTCCAGTTTTAAGAAGCTTTAAATTGAAATAACACATGTAAAGGATCTAATTTCACACCTCCCTCCATACATTAACCACACCTTTCTGTTGCTTTCTAAGAAGCAGCAACAGAAGAATTGCTGCAGAAATCTCTGAACAACAACTTTAAATATTTCATGTCACATCCTTTTTACTCAGAGCAACTGGAAAGATCTGCTTGGTGTGCATTTTTAAAGGCTTTAACATTTCAAATATACCAAACTGCTTTTAAATAACACACGGTTCTGTCGTGCTAAGCACTGTGCAAAGTTACAGGAGCAAGCTATGCCTCATACTAAAGATAATTAGACAACTAATAAGCTTGGCTATGCAACTAAGTATATATGGCAAGCTACCAACAACACTGCCTTTAAACTTCAATGCCAAGGTTTATCACCCCTATTTACGTAATTGCACAATGCTAGAGCATTACTTAGTACAAAATACTAAATCTTCATTATGCCAGTCCTTTCTGTAAATGTTCTTTCTAAACAAATTTGGAAGAAATATTATATAGGTTATTTCTTCCTTTCCTTACCTGTTAATATTATCAGAGAACCGTTAAATTCAAGAACCTTCAACTAGATGCAAAAACAGCAAAAATATTTCCATTTCATCAAAATCATTGCTTCCACAAGTGAGGTACAAAAGAATGACTTCATATTGCAGAAAGATTACAACAGGTCAGTGCTTTGAAAACAGGAAGATTTTTGATTTTCATTTTTATTATTATTAACATAATCGTTTAGTTCTGAAGGATCATAGACCTTATCTAACTTCTTTTTTCTTCTACTTGTTAAAAATTTTCATTCTTTTGCAGTACAATATCCTGATGGTATGACAAGAGTACAGTTAAACCTGCACAGTAATTTCATTACTCATTTTTCTTGCATTGTACAAAATAGAGACTTCAGTGTACTCAGCACAGAGAGGGCAAGCAACTGCCCACGTGAAGGCAGGTTAGCAGAGTATTTGTATTTTCTTGTGCTGATTTTACCACATTTTTACTATACTGTTCCTCTGCCAAATCACAGTGGAAAAGGCCACATTTTTAATTAAGACAGCCCTTCTTCGCTCAGAACAGCATTCTACTGACTTTAAGAATATCCAGTAGTGTCTCAAAATCCTCAGAAGTTTGTAAGTACGTGCTACCTGATAATTAATACCATTCTATCAACTGACAGAATGACCACAGCAACAGCAGTACAACCCTCCAGCCCATCAGTTAAAGCAGCTTTCAAAGTACTAGAAAAAAGTGCAAGAGTAAAGATCTGTCTCAAAATTCTTGTATTAGTAAACAACACGAGCTAGTTCAGCTAGTTCCATTAGGATTTAACACTGCATGTCTTCCTTGCATCTAGGTATTCATTTGCTTTTACGGCTCCTGTTGCAGGCTCCCATTTTTAAATGCTTTAAAAAAAGAGAGAGGAGCACTGTATAATGAAAGCTGCATTCCTGTACATGGGCTGTGTAGCCAACTTAAAAGCTGTGACTGAACAATAGCTTGGTTAAGTTCAATCTGCCATTTTTTCTGCAAACTGGAAACCATAGCTTCCTATGATGGAAACTCATCCAATTACTCTTATAGTAAGCTAAGCAGGAATATTCCTATCAGTAAAAATTTATTTTCTATTCTGTAAAGTATTAATGTCACCAATTGTACCAGTAGTGATGAAAGTCCTAAATTCCACCTTTAGACATCCAGTAAGAACTCCAGGAAAAGCAAAAACAAGATTCAACACTCCCAGCGTTAGAATATAAAACTAAGCTAAATATTCTAAACAGCATGATTATCCACAGCCTTATTTTACTCCCACTGGTCAAATACTCAGCAGACCAGCTGCCTTTCAAAGCCTGACAAGATTCTGGCAGCACTCCTTCACAACCATTCGGAAGACAGGATGTTGGCATTTATAGTATAACTATTTTAGTGAGTGATGAAGTTTTCCTATCTGTTAGGGAATTTCTATCAATTTTTATTAAAAATAACTTGAAAAATTCAAGAGAACCTAGAAGCTAGGAACTTTTATGTACAATACCTTCTTTAGAGTTGAAAATCTTAAAACTTTTTAATGCGGGAAGATTATTATACAGGCACAGCCAACTGCCACTGCTGCTGCTCTAAGTATTACACTGTTGCAATTGAGAGGTTTTCCCCTACAAACCACTTACACAGCTCCTTTCTACTCATCCAGGGCCCTGTTACAGAGCTTTTACCCTCCCTGTAAGACAGACCTAGACTACAGGACAACAAATGAATACTCGCTTGTGTTAATACACTGTCACCACAGTGGAGGTTTTATAATCTGAAGGCAAATACTTGTGAAAATGTAACATAAGCAATGGGTTAAGGTCAAATGGCTTAGCAAATCTGAAACAAATTGAAGTGGTATCTTATATTCCTTCTACATAATTTAGTTTAGCCTATTATTTTCACCACTTTAGTTAGCCAAATACTAGCCTAAATATTATAAACTGAACGGAATGTTGAGATGATACAAACCAACACACCAGGTCAAATTGTATCATCTACAGGAATAACCCGCGACTAAAAGCTCAGTCCCCCATTCCATTTTCCGTTTATAAAAGCAACAACAACTTTAACACAAGCCATTTCCCAAAGTTTAATGACTGACTAGGATTCTGATCCAAGACATCCCCTGGACAGCGTTGTTAGGCCAGTCATTAAACTCTTCAAAACGCAGCCACTGGATTGTTATTGCTTAATTAGTAAACCTACATAGTGCCCAGGCCATGTCTTCTTTACAAGCCTCCACCACCTTATGGGCAAGATATTTTTAGCCCTGTCGTTCTTACCATGGTTTCCGACCTGCCAATCTGAGTAAAACATCCCCAAAAAATAACTCTAAGAGGTTGTTTGTAGTCTCATAATGATACGAGAGGGGGTTGCAGCAAAACTTAAACTCAGGTACCCTTAATACATTGTCGAATGGATATAGCCTGAGATAAATAATCATGTGGTATTCTGTAGGAAAAAATAAGGATCAACATATCTTTAGTACTTATTATTCAAGAACAAACATCATTTGTTCTATATCTTTTAATTCTCTTTACCTTGACTACTCAAACCCCCAACTACCCAACAAAAAACATTCTCATTTTTGCTAGAAAGTTCAAAGTCACTTTGAATTGGAGGACCTGTTCTCAGGAAAAAAAGGTTGAGTTTTAGTCACAAAACATTCAGGGAAAGAAAAAATACAAAAAATTTAAAATCAATATACATTACAGTGTAAGCATAGCTTTATTTAAAAGTCAGAGGAACAGACAAGGCAGAGCCAGTCACCATTACCTTGGGCTTCTTCCAGTAATCCTGAGGTAGGTATCATACAGGAATGCTGGGGCCTTATGGCTTACAGCAATCCAGTAATGATATAAAAGGTGATTGGAAGTTAGATTTACATTGGGCCGTCTGAAGGCCTGCTCGAGAGGATTCCTCTTGAAAGTGGAAATTACATGGTATTCTGAGAAAGAAAAGTTGCATAACAGCTTTGATAATCACCATGTAAAATGTAATGCTTTACAAAGTCCATTACAGCATCAACATCAGTGTGTTATTTAAATAACCACTCTTCCACAATGCACAGAAACTAGAACAGTTATAAGCTTTTAACTTAAAGTGCTGTTGAACTGCTTCTTACTATAATCAAGATGTGGTTTATGCCTTCATCTTCAGTATCATATTTTATTGTAGCTTCTCTCTTTCTGTTCCTTTTCCCTACCTTAGAGGTTGGTGGTTTCAAACACTGACAGCAATTTCAGTTTATAAAGCATGTAAAGCTATTTAAACAGTCATCTATACTTCATGATTGCTTGTGTGAAGAATTTTAAAACAGACTGAGGACTCTCTAGTCACCTGAAGGGATTTTAAATGACATTTTCAAACAATTTATCCAAACTTGGGCATTAAGAAAAAAGCAATTAGGGTGGGACTCCATGAGAAATTCTTGATGACACCTGTAAATTCAATACAAAACAGATGTGCAGGATCAGGGTCTTTAAAAGTTATGGGGAAATTCACCTCACCTTTTAATCTTCTCTTATAATTTTATGCTGTTGTTTATCGACAGCACTTAATTACCCTGATTCAAACTGGGATATAAGTGAAGTCAGCAATTTTCCAAGTTTGGTTGAAGCAATAATGTCTGCAACTACAGATCCATGTAAAATGGGCAAAAACAAGTAAAATAGATTAAAGTATTGAGGTTAACTGAAAGAAAAAAAATAATCTGAGCTTAAGAACTCAATTTCTAAAAAACTGAAAACTAATACAGTTTCACTATGCCAAACAGCTTGTATTGTTCTTTATAACAAACTACTACAGAGCTGTTGGCCTGTGGGTTACATCCTAGTCAGGATATCTTAGAGTTGAAAATAGGTAGTCATATTTCCTTAAAGGCTACTCTTCCCTGTAGATGAATTGTTGAAGTGTCATGCAACAATCTGAAGATTAAAAAAGCCACCTCAATTAACAATCAACTTAAGCCAAACAAAGAACTACACAAGGGCAGAACTACTACCAGATCTCTCAATTATGCAGATGTACAAAACGTTTAATTGTGAGCCGCTTATTCATATGTATTTATTGACGTTGGCATTACACCCAACATCACTTCTCTCCACACCCTACCCACACTCCGTGGATTAGGTCATGGCAGCAGCAAACAGAAAAGTCAGTTCTGCCATAGCTGAAGTTATAATGGAATAAGAGTAACAAAAATGTCCCAACAAGAACCAAATGAAATGGAGACAATGCTGCAGGGGGAGAGGGGGAGAGACTTAACAGTGGAAACTAATGAAAAAGAACAATACACTGCAAAATTGAGAGGCATGGCTAAAATACCAATTTCAAAAAATAACAATGCAATATGGTCTACTGATTATAACCTGTTTGATCTTGTTTTTGTACTAAGGCTAATGAGAAAAAAGAAACATGGCATACCAACTTCACTCCAGTGGAAAGGATTGGTGGCACCTGTTGTACAGTTATACACCATGACTTTTCTTGGTCTAGGGGAAAAAAAGATAAAAGAGCAAGTTAGAAGAAAAACAACCTTTTAAAAACAGAGACCACAGAAGAGATGCCCAAAGTTATCCTTTCCCTCAACAGCATCATTTACATAAAGCAGAAAGCATCAGTCTCATGGTAGATTTTTTGCTTTAGCATCTTTCAATATTTTTCTCCTTCTTTAATTATCATACTTCTTTTATTTCAGAGAAGGCATCACCTACCATCACTTACACTACTGCAGGCTGTATTGATTACAAACAAGACCCAGGAAAGAATTTTCAGACATAGCTTCCTAGTATCAGCAGGTGATGTCTTCCTCTGGCATAAGCAAGTTACACTCTGAGAGACTAATGCTGTCAGAACCTTAGATTCCTTTGTCCCGAGGGAACAGCAGGACACTGACAAGAATTTCAATACAAGACTGATTTACTAAATACACAATATAATTGCAAAATATTCAGTACTCTCTTTTGTCACCATTTATACCTATTAATTCCAGAATACCAGGCTGCAGCGAGCGTCATATTGACAACAACATCTATTGGAACAAGATCTGCTAATGCATTGTTGGAAGCTCTCATTGTTCGAAGAATTCCTTTTCCTGCCTTGAAGAACAAAACAACAACAGAGACAGAAGACCCAGCAGTAAAACATATGAAGCTTTTTTGCCTTCCAAAAGGAGGGGGGAAAATTAAGTATATTCATTACTTACAGCAATGAAGATACCACTAGGTCCATTGAAGTTATCAATCCAGCCCTATTAGGAATGGGGGAGAGAAAGGATTTGATTCGAGTACACTGAACTCAGCAGCTTCAAGTGAAAATTTGAGCAGTTTCTATATGTGTAAGGGGTGGAGGAAAAGGAGGCTAAAGAGGAGAAAGATATTTCATTCCATGTCGCTAAATAAAGTTCCTCCATAGCAAATTCTGGGGATGTAATAAGTTCCTATGACTCAGACAAGAGATCTACCTGTAGGACTGAGTGGTCCTTCAGAGCAAGATGCTTACTCACTTCTGAGTGAATGAACTGCAACTGTCCATAAAAATATGTTCAAAGTATTCAGGTTTACAAGTATTCTTACACTAGCAAGTCAGATTTTTTTTCATTTTTCAACCAAAATGCATACTTATTCAGCTTTAATGACAGTATTTAGACACTATACACTGCATCAGTTGTTATCCAGAAGCAACCAAGACATAACTTCATAGTCCAAGAGATTTTCCTCTATGAAGGTCACTGGATAAAGAGGCTCTCAGTGTGTTACTACAGTCTACAGCAAGATGGTCAGGTGACAAGTCAGGGACTTACAGGAAAAGGCTCCTTCCAGCTGGCACCAATGATGGACGGCCTTACAATGGCAATGTTTAATTTTGCACCCTCTTGCTGCACCACAGATTCAGCTAAGGCTTTCGTGTATGTGTAAGTATTAGGTCTTTTGCCTAATAGTTTGGGAGTAATATCATTCACTAAGTCATCATCCATCCACCTAAAGAAACAAAACAAGAAGCAAGTGTAAATTATTGCATGCTGCTTCACTGGGGAGGTGGGATGTGAACTGCTAAAGTTACCACGGTCACTTTTTACTCCTTTAAAGAAAAAGGGACACACACCTAAATGAAAACAAATTTCTCAGTAAAACAGAGGATTTCACGTTCAGTGTCCATCAAAAGAAGCATACTGGCATTTGTTTTTTGCCCAGGTAATTAATTTGTAACACACCAACTACAGAGCAAGCAGCAGATTCCTTCACAATAACCCAAATTCTGTCAACCAAGTTCTCAAACACGAAGTGCAGACACAGCAAATCAGTCTTTGGAGCACAGGCTCACTGCATTATGATCTACAAAGTGATGCCACTGCAAAGGAGTCCCAGCTGCACTACCAGCATCACATACCACCACCGAAGCAAGCCAGTCACAGTGTTTCTCCCTTTAAATTAGTTAAATCTTGCAATTTCATCTTGCTTCCCAGTTCATATTAAATATGTAATAACCTTCAGTCACAGCACAAAAGCAAGAAAGATGTGCCTCTGCAACTATTGCTACTTTGGTCTTCTTCACTGCAAAACAGGACTTGAAATTTATTTGCCTCAGTCTCTTAGTCACAGAAACAGAATTTATTATTTTTCAGCAATGATCCATTAGGAAGTGGACACACATTGGACTCCTTTCATGATATGAACAGGGTGGAAAGAGGGGTAGGAAAGGCTAGAGATCACTCTTTTATAGCTTTACAAAAGCCTTCCCTCAGGAGTTCAAAAGTACATACAGCTTTCCCAGCCCACACCAAACCGCTTAAGTTACATTTGTCTATCCACAAGTCAGATAGTCAAAAACATGACTGTTTTGCAATCTCTCATTTTTAAGTGTCTTTAAAGTCAACATTATAAAAAAAGGCTGGCTCAATGTGCATTCTAAGTGGTAGCTCATTTGGTTTTAATATTAGCACTCTTACACCTAAGTTAAAGTAGGTATTTTACTTCATAGGAAGTTTTTTTTTTTTTTCAGTTTCATACTTCTCTTCCAAGAGGTGATGTTTTGTACAACAGGTAAGGAGGAAGAGACCGATGTAGAGTTGAGTTTATTATGTATTACATTACACTTATCCCACATTTTCACCTGTTCCACAGTTTGACAGCTACTAAGTAAGACCTCAGGACAGTTAACATACACAGAAAATAAAATACCAAATGAGTCATTTTTCCCACCCATAATGCCCAATTCAAAACTTAAAAGCTACAGAAAACAGATTTTTCATGTCTGGGCTCTCAGGATACCTAAAAGAACCACTTCTACAATTAAGAAATAATATTTGAGCATCTCAGTCTCATCTTGCAATAGCATTTAGGTGGATGTAGTAGAGGCAGCTGTTCAAGGGGCCGGTCTTAGTTTTATCCCTTTCCTTCACAATGCTGGTCCCAGCACAAGTTATCAGTATCTCCTAATTCAGCTCATCATACAGCTGAAAGATTGGCACTCTCAGCATAGAAGAGGCATCATGAGTAGATATGAGCATCCCTCTCCTTCAGTACCTCTCCACACCTAGCTCAGCTTAAAGGAGCCATAAATCTTAACTCATCTCCTTTACAGAAAAGGGGAGTGTCAGTCACGCTGTCAGACCGACAGGACAGCCTAAGATAACTCTTCATCTTTAAGGCTCCTAACCTTTTTTTTGGTACTTCAATACCAGGAAGCAAAAGGATACAGATTACCCAAGTAAATTCATAAAACATAACACGTACTCAAGGGAATCTATCAGTTTCCTGGGATCCACAGGAGGTGGGTACACAACTTCCTCAATCTGTTTCCGATTGCAATATGCATAGGCAGTGGAAACGTGCATGAACACCTCCAGATTCTTCATTCGCTGTGCCAAGGAGAGGAGCTCTTGTGTGGCAATCACATTTAACTGCACAGCATCTCTATTGAGCAAACAGAAATGTCATTAGTAGAAAGCCAGACAAAAACAAGCAAAAAAAAATTCACTGCTAAATGCCTCAGTGCTGGGTTTATCCCTGAATTCTCTACCCTACCCCAAAACAGCAGCATGGACACAGCCCTAATTTTCTGCTTTGAACAAGACAGCACAGTCCTGTCCTAGAACACTTCTCAATGTTCAGGACAATTCTCCTTTTACCCTTTCCTTACCAGCATCCTTTGATTTCCTCAATCTAAATACCAATCCTATGTTTTCCATGAAATATGAAGGAAATAATGCAAGACAAGACCGAGCTGCCACAAGATGCATCTCTGAACTTCAAGTTGAGTTAGGTCAACAACCTGAAAGGCTCAGTGGGCTACAGAAAGTTGGAGAATGCCATCTTCTTGTAGAAGGCTCATACAGGATGGAAGGAAGGGAAAGAAAAGGCAAACCACCAAGAACCACACTTCCACTCCAGCTTCACTGCTGCTCATTAGTGCATTTCAGGACACTATAGCAGAGTAGGTGTATCTCTACAATTCCCAGCAGGTAACAGCTTGCTGACCAACCCCTATGATTATTTTATAGTTTAGATCTTCTCTCCAGCCTACAGACTTCCCGTGGGCACCAGTTTCCTTGTACACAGTGTACTAATCAAGCAAGTTTCAAGAGTACAGTTAAGTAACATTTCATCAAAGTCGTTGCAATAACAGTGTTACATTAACAACAACAACAAAATCGGTATCCCCCAAACAATCACTAAGTTCCAGACTGCTTTATCTCACATTACTGAAGTTGGGGACAGGAAAGCAGACCATATCCCGAAGCAATTAACATCAAAGGCGACTCATTAGTTTGCTACCTCTTTCAACAAGTCAAAGGAAGGAGCTCATAACCACAGCTGTGTGCACCACTTTTTCCATTTCTTGTTTTCATCTCTCTCCCTGTGCATCTACTTCTCCCAATGCAAACCTCCATTATTAATAAGGGACTTTTAAAAGACAGGAAGAAAAGCTGAGCTGTATTTCACCTCCCATTTTTCTTACCACTTAAGAGAGCAAGCACTACAACTTCCCCCACACAACTTTTCTCACAAAATTGTATCCTCTGAAAACCTGCATTCCCTTTCTAACAAGGAAGGCTAAAGGAATAATTTGTGCTGCCCTTTGTACACCAGGAGAAAAACTCTAACACTACTAGGGAGCACAGTACATATAGCTACAGCTAATTTGTATTCTTTCTACCCATATTTGCAACATTGCACAGACACCTGATTCACCCCCTCCCTCTGAGCACCATTGGTTTACAACACCAGGGTGAATAGAATTTTATACTCACCTTAGTGTTTCATTGAATCTGACTGTAGCAGCACAATGAAATATAATATTAATGCATTCTACAAGTTCTTCCTTGATTGGTTCACTAAGATCCAGTTCAGGCTGTGTAAGTTCACTCATAACTACTCTTATTTTTGCTTTGAAGTCCGGTTGCTCTTCTCTCAACCTATCAAAGAGCTGTCAAAAAATAACATAACAAAAATGACTATAAACTCAGTGAAGACAAGAGAAACATTTCACTTAAGTGAAGAAAAATCCCACATTCTTTGTCTATACCTCCTAACTTTTCAAGAGCATCGGGAAGTTAGGAAAGTGCATTAGCAATACCATAAGGACATGTTACAGACTTCTCATGAACGTATTCAGTGATGAAGTTGTGCACATTTTAACCCACACAGTGAAAGCAGCATTGCATGTGTTGTACAGAAGGTGACTTCAATTTGCACTCTATATTATTTTAATACTCATTCCAACCCTTAAGACCAAATCTCTGTCAATATCAGAAGGAAAAAGGATTGGTCTCTATTAGACACTCAAAGAAATTTTAAGTAGCCTTCTGAATACTGTAAGCTCTTTTTTTTTTTCCAACATAAGGAAACGGAACAATCTACCCACTTCCCAAGCTTGATAATAGCTATTCAAATTCTTATAAAAGTCAGCTGGATTTTACGTTTAGAAAACTTGTATTAAGATTTACAAATTTCCAGTGATTTAAGAAATGCTATCATCAAATTATGCCAGTCTTGGAGAACTTCCAGATTACTAAAAAAAATAAAAACCAACAAGAAATCATTCCTCTGGCTAGTTAAAAGAAAAAACCATGTTACCATGTTAGAACATCTGATTAAGTTTTAGCAAATTAGTGTTCAACAATTCCCACTGAAAAAAATCTCACCCACATTATATTCCATCATGAATTCTCCTCATAAATAGCTGGGGTCTAACCATGTGGTTTAACACACAGATGAGTTTGCCTCATCTTATTTACACTCATTAGTATGCAAGTTTTCCTGAGCAACACAGCACTGTGGGAATAAAACACACTTGAAAGTTGCACCAGAGCAGACCCTTCTTAACTGTCCAGGGGCCAATATCTTGCAACTGCTTCAACACCAGTCAATTATATTGTATGAAAATCACAGCAGTACTTTCTTTTACCCATCCAAGCATGCAGTAATACCAAATGCAAATAGTCTAAAGACATTTCCTTACAGAATGACGTTAATTAATTTAAAACTATAAATTAAGTCACCTAAAGGTGCAGTTTCACAACACTTCAGGCAATATAAGTTTATATTTCTACCACAGAGACTGGTCCCTCTCCTAATTTCTTTATTTCTGTTGCTTCTCCAACACTGGCAATAGCAAGAGGCTCCAGAGCTGCGTGAGCACAGCAGCTGCAGGTCCAGCTTTTTTTTTTTTAAGAGATGTTTTTTCAGCCCAAACATGAGCTAATGCAGCTCCCTGTGTGGCCACCTGAAGTAGCAGTGCTAATTCTACAGTGAGAACGTGGGACATCTCCACTTACAGAGGCCTTGACTGGACTTCCCAAACATGAAGCTTCACTTTATAGGACAAAGCTGCCGAGACAGCATTTAAAGCCTCTGCAACTCTTAGGGGTATAGCCCTTAACTAAGGGCAGGAAACTTCATGTGATTTTGAAAAATAAGCCTGCTATGTTTTTAGTTGGAATGATGGCACCTTCCTCCAGGGAACCGAAGCAACTGCCTGTTAACCACAGTAATGTGTGATACTGCATTACAACAGAAAAGCAGTACCATGGATGAGCTCTTAAAGAGCCAGTTTTCATTTTTCCTCTGTTCATCGCATCTGTTCTATCCCTTTCCACATACACAGTCATACACTATTCCTACACACCTCTCACTAGCACTGACACCAGTACTAAGGAGAAGAAACACCCAGAGTGCATGCAGAACACACAGCAAATTAACAGAAGAATTAGATATCTCAAGTCCAAAGGAAGTAGAAACCTCAACTTTTTTTGCTATTTGTAGCTCACTTTAGTTCACATTTATTTTACTTATTACCACATTCACCCATTTAGATTTCAAACTCTTCAAGAAACAGAACATTCAAGCATCTGTAGAACACTTAATGAGTCCATCCAAATTGTGAAGAATTACTGGCAGTGCCCTTGCAATTGGACACCTTAAGACAACAGATCTTATTAAAAGTTTCTTAGACTTTTGGAAGAATCTTGATGACATCGAAGCCACTTAAACAATGGACTTTCAATCTTGTCTAATCATTTGATGAAGACAGAACAAACACCTGGCCCTATTCTACATCTCTGCATAGATGAGCAACTCCATCCCTGTATGTTCCTGCCTCAAGCAGTAACTCTGCTTACCAGGACTTCTGCTGTGAACCTGCTCCAGCAATAAGTGCTCACCATCACATTTTTATCTCAACAGGAGCTGGCATAGACTACAAGCAGACTGTGACTCAAAGGCTTTTTACAACAGGTTTTCTCAAAGTCACACTGAGCCTTAGAGCTTACTGAAGTTTAAGTCAGCCCACACTAGTGCTACTGCTCTCTCTGCCCAAATACTCTCCACTTTTCTTTGGGTAATAGTGTATACAAAAAGTGAATTGAGAAATTTTTCTTTTTTCCTCTCAGAGCTTAGTCTGGAGATCTTTTTCTTATTTCAGGGCAGTGACAAACTGAGGGTTTAATGTAGCGAGAACGAGCAACTGAATTTTAAGATAGAACCCCACTGTAATTCATTGTGCTGTGTTCTGTGACATTGCACAGGACTGCAGGAAGATGCTTTTGAGCAATGAGCTACAGTTTTGACTGGTTACAGAAAAAAATTAACTGGGGACACAGCCATTCTCTTACCTGCTGCAATCCCTGCTAGTCAGAGATGTAGAAACCCGTTGCCTTACTTGAAACAACTTATCCCTCCTAGCCTAAGTGCATTCATAGTTCCTTATTGATTCCCCTTTAGCACCTTCTAAGAACACACTTTGTACAGATTACATTGCATCTCAATGACAAAATTAAACTGCTGACACCTGTGTTTCATAAGGGAAAGGCCTAGATAGAAATAAACAAACTCTGCTTTAGCAATGTTCATGCTAGAAATCTCTCCAAATCCTGTTCATCCTTCCCATCATGAACAGGACACTCTCTGAGAGAAAGATGGGCAACAGAGATGGATCATTCCACACTTAGTAAGAATGCCCAGCCTAGTTCACCAGAATATTAAGGCAATTAGCCTTCTCAGGAGCAAAGTATTTGACCCAGCATGCCCAGAAAATCATTTAGATAGCCACTTGGGTAATTCCACAGCACAGACTTTCGGTGCCTTTCTAGTTGTCACAGGCCATCCAACAGAAATCCGTAACAATCTACTAAGCCAGACATTTCTGTTCCACTTACAAATGTAAGTTCCTGTTGAGATGACACATTCTTATTTCCTGGTAGATCCAACAGCACATTCCAGAAAAAAAGAGAAGGCACAGGGAGAAAAAGTGACTTGCTTGAGATCTTAAAAAGAGTCTCAATCTATCTTACAACTCCCAGTCCGCTACCTCTCGTACTTGATTTTACATTCTCTTAACAAGCTCTAACACAGGTTTTTACTTCTCATTTCTGCATTACAGCTGAACATCCTCCTCCTGAATTAAATACAAGATAATTTTCAACTACTGGCTTTGCTAGAGACTAAAAGTTTGAAGCAGCTATAGAAGCACTGCCAGGTCTTAGATTTTGTATTTCTGTTAGAACAAAAAAAAACCATTTAAAAATAACATTTTGCTTTAGACAAACTGAAGCTGTTCTCAAAATGGGAACATTATAATGAAGGACAAAAATGAACTTTGTGAGCATATGACACATACCTTACAGCTGGTAATTTCTTCTATACGTTCTTCAGGCGTCTGCTTTGCTTTGTTTCTCACCAGTACATACACTGCTTTCACTTTAGGACAGGACCTGAGTAGCTTTTCCAAAAGCACTTTTCCCATGAAGCCTGTAGCTCCTGTCAGGAGGACGTTTTTGCCTTCATAGTACTCAGGAATGGAAACCATTGTGACCTTTACAAAAGTTAAAAACAAAAAGTATGTTAAAGAACTACAGGAGCTCAGATTTTCAGAAGATTGAATAGCTATATATGTGCTGTTTATGTCTCATACCCAAAAGAAATGTTTAACAGATTTTTTTACCTATGACCAGTACCTGAAGATCTCTTTTATCACAACATTCCAAAAGACTCCCACAGGGTCACTACAGTCATTCCACATCCTCTTGTAAACTGCCCCTGTGAACAGCGTTTTAAGGACTGCGACAACCACTCAGCCAGGAAAATAGCTCAACTTCAGTCTATTTTTACCTCTGTGTGCCTGGCCCATTACCTCTCCAAGGGGCTGTTCCATATAAACTAGAGGTCATACCATTAAAATGTAAACACAAGTGGGTTCTTCAAACCCACTGACAGAAGACAGGGAGCCAAGCATCACAATTGCTGGCCCTGGAATTTTGACTGTGCCAGCAGAGGCCCCTGTCACTGTTAGGCTGAGTCTTCCTATCAATTATAATAGGCCAGAGAGAAGGCTGAGTTAGTCGCTTGGTATGGGATCTGCTGGTTTTATATTGGTTACAGAAAACCCATACAGATCCACAGGTAAGAGTTTTCTAACTTCTTCATCCATTGATGTCATTGGGGAGGAAAAAACCCCCAAACAACAAAGTCATTAGAATTCTCAACCAACTAAGATTGGAGTTAGCCACAAATATACCTCCTTAAAAATGAAGGGTAAGGGATTATTACTCGAATTCAGCACAAAGCTCAAAAGTATTTTAGGTTTTGCTTTAATTAGTAAGTTAACTATATGACCCATGATTCTTTCCCCTCCCTTAATCAAGCACTTGGAAATGACGCCATTCTTGCTAACAGAAACTGAAACACTTTCTAAGGACAAACACACTGGTATGTCTCACAATAATGTGAGAACATGACCTTCAGGATCTCTAGGACTCAATCACAGCGCATCATCCAGAGCTGTCATTCTGCTAAGTCAGATATATCAACATCTTTACTGTAACCCTTAACCAGCTTACTTTCACTACATAAGAATGTAGCATTATGGATACACTTGCACCATGTTTTACCAATCTTTCTGATTAGACTTACAAAAATCCTAAGAAGATGTAGTGAATGTCTAATTATAGTCCTCTACAGCAGTTCCACGCAAACTGTTACCACCTAAACGCTCCCAAAAAGGATCACAGAGAGTCACAGAATGTTCCGAGTTGGAAGGGACCCACAAGGATCATCCAGCTCTCAAGTGAATGGCCCATAAGGGGATTGACCCCACAACCTTGGTGTTACCAGCATCACGCTCTGACCTGCTGGGATCATCTCAGGGATAGATTCTATAAAACCATGATATTAAAAAAAACAACAAAACTGAGTCTCTTTAAACACAGATGGAACATTTCTTAGGCAAATAAGGATTACAACACTGAATACCTTAACAGGGTGAGAACCTTTCTTCACCTGCCACCCAAGAATAAAGGTGCAACTTCTAAATACACTCAGTTCTTTCAAGACAGCAAGATACTGCAAGCAGGGACTTACCAGGGAATACACAGAATGTATGTTAGGAGTGAACAGCTACAGGCTAATTTGTCCTTTTTGCCTGAAAAGTAAGTAAATATTTTTGGAACACCTATTTATCAGGTATCCACCATATCAAAGCAATTGTGCTCTGTTTTTCATGTGCTCATACCTCAACAGTCTCTGAACAAGTTCCAAATGATGACTTGCTAGAAATTAGTCACTACCTGCATAAGTCCTGGTTTCACAAGTCTGGGTACCAAGTCCTACGTCAGATACTCCGAATCCTTACTTTGACTCCCTTCTTTGAGAAGTGAAGCATCCCACAACTGATAATGGGACACAGTAGCAAGTTTAGAGGAGGACAAGCACTACTGTTTCACTGGCCATAGTATATCATCCAGAATTGTTTCTTTGAAGGTGAAGGGAAAAAGCTATTTACATTAAATCACTTTTACCACACAGTTAAGAGACTCTAATGCAAATCTGAAAGCACACCTCCTGCCATAAAGCATGGGGAACAAGACACAGCATGCTTATGAGTCATTTTCCCTATTCAGTTAAGATACAGGCCTGTTGTCTTTAGCATGGCTCAAAGTCACAATTAATGCTCTTCAGGTATGTCTTCCCCATAACTTCTGTTTTCCTGGTCTTTGCATACACCATTCAACTCCATTTCCTCCTAAAGATCTGCATGATTGCTCCCACATATAGGATAAGATTTCAGTTCCCTCAAAGAGGGAGGCAAAAACTCATGCAATCATTACTGCAGCAATTTTGTCACTAAGATTCAGTTTTGCCACAGTTCCTACATAACCTTCTTACTAATTTACCTAACTAGCCATAATCACTATTTTTTACACCTTGAGACTCTATGAGAGTATCTAATACTATCCATTCACCTGTCCTTTCTCAAAAAAAGGCTTAATCCTGCTTCTGACACAATGCCACAACCTCAGCCTGCAAACCTGCTCACATGGGCAGTCTTTGGCTATGTCCACACAGGAACCCTGGACAACACCCAGTACATGGCTATGGTCCAGCATCTGTTTCTGAAAGCTGAAGCAATGAAAAGTTATGTTTCCAGTGGAAATATCCGTGTTGCTCTAGTTCAGCTTTTTAAGTAACTGCAAAATCTGACAATATTTAGGCTCATGTGATGTAAAGAAAACTGGAACAGAATGGATCAAAGTTTCCTGCCTCACTTATTTCTGATCATATTCCTTTGCGTAAGAGGCTGATATCAGAATACCAGACCTACAAAACATCGACATCCAGAGCCATGATGAAGCATAATGATGAAATGGATTCAATTAAAAAACCAGGAACATCCATAAATACTCACATTCCCACTTGGAAGGCAGCAACACTTATATCTTTTTTTTAAAGGATTGAGAAATGTTTCCTTTAAGAAACTCTCAATCTCATTTCCCTTTACCCCGCTCTCCAACAACTAGACTTTGGTAGACCTTATTCACAGCAACTTTCCACATTGAGTTTGTCTTCTACTTCCATTACTCTAGAAGATTCCAGCTACAAAACATAATTGGTGACCTTTTTCAGAAGTACACATTGCTGTCAACATTACAGAATTAAACACTGGGACTGTGAGGGAACTGTCTAGAAGCACCAAATTGGATTTAAAGGGTAAAAATCATGTATGGAAACTAGGTGTGAACAATCAGAGTCTGAAACCAGCACCCTATGCTATGCTCCTTTAGAAAGAAAGGTTATCTCAGCCACAGGGAAAGGAAAGAATGTTCCCATTTTCCACCTATCTTTCCCTGCCTTCTCCGAGAATGCATCTCCACATGCCAGTTAGCATAGCACTGCTGGCAACTCCTAATTTCAAACTTGGAAGGGTCTTAGCTCACAGGTATAACAAATTACTTCTTAAAGTTCTTTATGGCAGCAAATTACTGAAGAATCACAGAATTGTTAGGGTTGGAAGAACTACTTTACAATTCTGTTTTTAAATAAAACTGTCAAGAAATACACGTAGTTCCTATCAGAGATTTAGTTTGTCTTCCAACGCATAACAAGCTGGTGCAGGTGCAAAAAAAAACATCTACCTTGCAAGACAACACAACAAAACCAAATTTAACATTTTAAGGTTAAGTGTCAGCAATAATTTTATCTATCTGTATTAGAGTACTTCCTGTATGTTTACAATAGCTGTTAACCAGCAATACATATTGTCACCAGATATCCAATGATTTGTTCACAGCTAACTTTTCAAACACACACAGATAACACCTACCAAACACAAAACTGCCTAATGCACACTGTGGAATTTCTAAATCCCTGTGTCATCAACACTGTTTTGAGCTAATAAGCAATAACAGTCTAGAATAAAGAAATCTGACAGTTGAAAGGCTTAATAAGAGTTCTGTAAAGAACTCTTGCTCTATAACAGAAATTATCAAAATTCCCACATTACCCATAGGTATAAACAGCCTTTGCCAGAGGAATCTTACGTGAAGCTGCTACAGAGCAACTGCTGGCGGCATCCTCCTGAATTCACGGGTTCAGGGCTAAGCCCATGGTGACACTTTGTAGATATGCTTATGTGAAGGGTGCTGTCCTCTGATAAACCAAGAGTTCATAAGCACTTCAGGAAAAAAAAATAAAAACCACCACCACACCAACACTCCAGGATCCTAGCCAACATTCCCCATCTTGTAAAAAATCCTCGTGTCCAAGGCTGAGCAAGTGCTATTATGGAGCAAACAACAGCAGCTCTGTTTGCCTCCAGAGCTACTGCAGCAATATTTAACTCACAGCTTCAGAGGGCTCTGACTCTCAAAACAAGGACAATTCTGTTTTTAACAGGAAAATGATCAGTTCCCAGATTTGTCCAAACACAGATCAAGATGCTTAAAGATGTGCTTTCCAAGTGCCAGGAAAGCCTGCTGCAGTTCCACTGAATGTTTAAATGCTAAATCCAGCAACCAGAGAGTGTGCATGCGTGTCCTTGTCAGAGATTAAATGGTCCGTCTTCTAGTTTATCACTGACAAACATTAGGTCAACAGCATGCTCCCTCCAAACTCAATCCTATCAAGATTATCGCTCACAGGAAATAGAAATGTGCATTTCCCAACCTCTCAAACGTCAGCAACAAGCCACAAAGTTCTGCAAAAACACAGCCCAACAAACTAATTTTCCCCTTTCCTCTGACAGCTTGAATCCAGCACCAGCAGGAGGAAAAAGCAGAAAAAGTAAGGTGATAGGAGCATTTTTTTAATGTGCATTCAGAAGATGAAATCCGTCCAGACATCAAATCCGAGCGCACCAAGTATTTTTAAACACCACACACACACCCCCCACTGCATCCACACCAGACAAAAATCATTACAGATGTCCCTCATATAGAGATCCAATTGCCACATTGCAAGGACACCATAGCAAGCCAAAAAAAATAAATCTCTGGGAACTGGAAAGATTGGCAACAAAGGAAGTAATATTTAACTCATTTAAACAAGCTCACTGCCAGAAAGACAAGTCTGGGTCATGTCATATCATATCATCATGTCTCATTTCACCTGTGCCTTGTTTCCACAAAAGTAAATCAATGAATGCTATCAGCAGAATGCCCACATTTTCAAGCACCACAAGGGCCAATGCCCTACCCTATGTGGCCAATACCTAGCCAGCGTATCTCCAAAGGATACAGTCTGTTTGTCTTTGTGGTCCAAGGTTATATCCACTGGGAAACCTTATCTCTGAAAGATATGGCTTTAAAAGATGAATAGAGACTGTAAACTGCTTTGGGTGCAAGTTAACCTTAAAGCATACCTATTCCAAACTTCACAATCACGTGGAAGACTCGGGAATCTTCCCTCAACTAGCAGAAAGACAGGCTTATCCACAGTTTAGATTTCACCAGCATACTTATCTGCTCTCTGCAAGGTCATTTTCTCTACTAGCTGTAAGCCAGGGACCAAGGAAATGTAACACACCTCCAGGAGCTGGAAAACACATTGTCAGGCTTGGAAGCTGATTAAAACAACGAAGTTTTGGAGAATTATCAGAATGGGCCCGCTAATTCAACATGAGCTAGCCAGTCTTTGGCTTGGCCCTGGTAATATGCCAGACCTCAAGTGTCTCACTACACACTTTCCACACAATAATGGGGATGGATTCAGGGTAATACTGTGTTCTCTACACGCGAAATACAACAAAACCAAATCAATCTAAAATGCCAGGCTCAAGCCACAGCTGCAGTATAAAGACACAAAACTCTATGTAGAATATGGCAAACTTGTGGCTGACACTTGGTACATTAAGAGAATTTCTGAAAAAGAACAAGGCATTTCAAGCTAGTTGAACATCTTCAGGACTGAAGACTATAAAGAGACTTCCCTACTACCAATGAAGAGATTTGTCCACTTTAAATCATTTATCTAATGAAACACAATACCAGTTAGAGTAACCAATATAGCTAGGTCAAAGTTTACATAGTTGAGTGTATAGCCCTATGGACAAAAATAAAGTAGACTTGCTTTTCAAAACCAATTCTCCTCACTATTCTTAACCACTGAAACATGCTAGATACTGAAAGCTTGTCCTAGAGTGTGTGCTCCTCAAGCTACATTCCTCCTGGACATATTACTACCTCTGGCAGCACATGTATTCAAGGTAAGGAGCATTATTAAATCGATTTAGGTGAGACTTAGCTATTACTGCACATGACCTATTTAACAGTACTATAGCACATTAATACCAAAATCCAGATTGATACCAGACAGGGAACTAGTTCTGTCACTTTCTTTTAGATGACAATGACAAAACCCGAGTACAGTATTCACTCAATTACTTTGGGAAGATGGTGAATTGGGACCAACTGACCCATGGCCACCCAATAATTTATTAGCAGAATTCAGCCCAACTCACCAACTACTTCACTGAAGACACCCTTGCGATACTCTGAAGTGAGGGCTATGCTCACAATCATGGGAGTATTTAACCTTTTTTAACCCTTTAGTCTTATGGAGCAGAACCTGATTTCAATGTGGACCACTGCTGAGTTGATCTCAGCAGAACTCTGCCATCAGAGGTATTCAGTGCATGTGGTTACATGTGGTTATTTCTTAAGCATGTGCTCACACACCCTTCTCCAGCCTAAATTCTGATCTTACTACAAATTTTCACTTACTTGTGCTTCTACTCAGAGGGATTCTGTAGAGATGACTTTGTAATTACTTCTTAGTAAGTAATCTGTTCACAAAGTACATACTACTGAAGTCCCTTGCTGTGCTGTAACTATGTTTCTTTTACAGTCAGTCCCTCCTCCAAAAATTAATTAAAACAAAGTAAAAGATTTTTACTATCCCTTTATAGTTAGGTTATAAATTGGTGTTTTTCTAAATTGTTTACTGTTTGAGCTTTGTCATCAAGTGCACACTGAAGGAAAAAAAAAAAAGTCTCTTTTGGTGTAGTTGAACTCATTTCTCCAAATTGCACAGAAGGCACAGATCAGATCAGAAATTGAGCTATTCCAGTAAAGCATATCCCACATAAGAACATTTACTATATTCCATCTCCAGTTCACATGAAACATGCTTAACACACATGCACGGAGATTTTAAACAAGTTCTAGGAAATCAAGAGGCAGGCAGACTCAAGATTTGCTGAATGGAAGCTGAGTTCCAGATCATTTTATCTAATTTAATTAGAAATCTGCATTAGAAATCTCACTTGCACTTTTGGTTATGAAAGGATTACAAGATAAAGCCTCGCTGTTTATCAGGGTAGTTGCATAAATCATTACTCTTGAGTTACCCCTGAAAGGAGAACAGAACCTGTCTGCAGGACACACCTACAACATAATGAGCAGAGCAGCACTCGCCGCTGACTCGCCATCACTCAATTGTTATTCACTGCCTTAGGAAAAGAGGCCAAAGGCAGCACTTCAGCCTTCACACCAGCATGCTGATATCCAGCCCTGGTTATCAGTAGGAAAAGCTTTAGCAGCAGCAGGATTATTGCTCCAGTTGCTACTGTGATACTGTCAGGAGGGGAAAGCCAAAAATCAAGTAAATGGAAGAGGGTGGGGGAACAAACAACATTCAAGTGATCATCAGTTTGTCAAGTTTCAGTGATAAGAGACAAATCTTGGTAACTAAAACCCAGATTCACCTTCCTCATATTGATCAGACAAGACAAGGATAACTACCCAAAAACTGCACCTGCAATTATGTTCTGTTAAAACTTTATTCACAAAGCAATTACAATTGGAATACTTAATCAAGAACAAAAAGCCCAGCTCTTATTCTTCTCATGTTTTAAATTATAGAGAAGGCTGGAATCACATTTTACAACAGCCATTACATGACGGGTTTGAAGTCCTAGGAATCAACACTTCCAGATTCCTTCCATACTTTCCCACATCTTCTACAGTTAAATGGTATCCTCTCTTCTATTATGTTCCTGCAGAAATCCACAATAATTCTTTTGAAACCTAACAATTACTCATTTATCTGACAACTGCTCTACCAAGTTGTATTTGAAACCTAATCACCTTCTAAAGAAAAAACCACACCAGTCTACCTTTCCTCTCTTCCAATACATGTAGAACAAACTACCACCAAAAAAATAAAAGCCCATTTCCACAATCTTCTTATCTTTAAAAGTGACTTAAACACATACTTAAAGCAAGTTGTACCAATAGATTGCCTACCTTTTGTCTTCCAAAACAGGATGTTCGAAGCCGGCTCGGGAGCTATTTACTCGGCAGGACAGCCGATACTGACCGTGTACACAAGAGCTCCAATCTTAAATCCTATTTATGCTAATGGATGTCTTCTTCGGATCTATCAATTACACCTATTGCACAAGGAGCTCTACAAATTTACAAACATCACGCTGAACAATGACATGGAATGGTGTGATGGTGTGCACACAGTTACCAACACCAAGGGCAGCTTAGCAACACCTGCTAAAAGCACAGCCTTTGAAACCACACTCAAGGGAGAAAGTGACGGGGTACATCCCTGGGGTCGCCACTGCTGGAGAAAGGTTGGAGAAAGATCAACAGAAGAACAGTACTCGCTACAAATCCCGTGTTGGAGACACTCAGAAGACCCCCCAAAAAAAGGGGAAAAAAAAAAAAGGGAGTATCTAGTTTATTCAGATAGACAAGATTTGTTACTACAGTTTGCGGCTTCCAAACTTCGCAAGTGTCGAGGCTAAACAAAGCAGGGCTGGAAGACTTATTGCTGCAAGGCTTGGAATCAGCAACAGGGAGAACACCGTGGACGTGCATGACGGTACCAACCATGCCCAGACACCCAATGTTTACATAATGCAAGTCCTTCACACAACGTACCAAACTAACCAGGCACAATTTTTGGTGATATTGGCTCCTTTTCAGAACGTTTAGCTTGCCACTCAGCAGCTCTGCTTCCTGTAGACAAGTAACGGGCAAACTACACTGAACATCCTCAAACACTGAATATTTTGTGACAACAAAACCAAACACAGACACAGTTTCTGGCTGGGGAAGCCAACCGAGCCTGCACTCACTGCAACAATTCCGCCATGTCTTTCTTCAACAACATCCAGGACCTTCTCCGGCACTCACTTAAACCTTCTAAATGGCTGTATAACCATTTTAGTTTGCTGTGCATCACTTCCAAGCACCGGAAGCAACAACGCTTGTGAGGAACTACAAGTTCCTCCAAGAGCTAGAACTCAGAAACAGGATGATGACAGAGAGTCCTTTGCATTGTAGCAGGCAAAAGGAGATTCAGTTTGGCTTTTCAGGAGCTAAGAGGCTGTATTGATGGTTATAGTCTTGCTTCAACGTTAAATTTTATTGACAAGTATCAGTTGCTGTAGATGACTAAGACATGGACAGGCTGGGGTATTTGTAACTGTAAGAAGGAATATCCAAAACCTGCAGCCCCACTTAATTTAGAACAATTCCTCCAATGTGCTTTTATTGTTAAAATTCTGTCTAGTAAAGCTTCACTACACCTACAGTCCTGCAATAAAGACAAAGTACTTGCAGCACAAAGTTAGAGATCTATATCAGTGATTACTTTATAGCTCTGCAACAGACAGGGGTAAGAAAAACCCAAAAAACCATAAAAACATAACCTGTAAAGTTAATCTTTCCTATCCATCTATAGGAGGTTTTCGATGGGGAAATGCCTGAATTTTAAGGCATCTATATGTGAGTGGAGGGTGCAAAAAGAGGGTAGAGAAGCTGAAGGGTGAAGATTCTAGAAATATACCCTATACCTAGTATATAATCTCCAAATTGCTGAAATAATGGTATCTCAGTTAAGAAGCACAGGCATGATACACAACGGAAGTTGGGGATCAAGAAATTCTAGCCCGCTGCAGTACAGATGGATGTCACAGATAGCAAAACTCCTACATGCTCCACGTCTTAATTTTTAACGAAAGAGTTATTAAAATATAAAAAAAAAGTTTCAGTTGCTAAAGCCTTGAAGTAGGTTAAATGAAATTAAAGGTTTCTATTTCCATGGGATTCAAGCTGATTTCGATTACAAGCTCGCTACCAACCGATATATCTCCATAATTAGCCACACTTTAAACTTCACTCAGGGAATATTTTTTTTTAGTACCCACGCGGCCCCTGCTCCACGAGGACCGCGAGTCTCTCCTCGGGACACAGGCGAAGGAAGGGCTCGCCCTGCTCCTGATGGAGGGCTCCCAGCGCACGGACCCGTGGGGCCGGGGATGCGGGCACGGCCCAGCCCGGCTCCCCCCCACGCACACTCCCTCCTCTGAGCGGGAGAGGACCTCGTGGCCTCTCCTGCCAGCCCGTTCCCCGCGCCGGCCGCCGCGACGCGGGCTCTGCCCGAGGGGAGCCGCTGCGGCCGCGGGAAGCCAGAG
>VZTI01003267.1:1000157-1043119 GCA_013397865.1 Struthidea cinerea
TCCCGGTGTGTGTGTGTCCCCGTGTGTGTGTGTCCCGGTGTGTGTGTCCCCAGGTGTGTGTCCCCGCGTGTGTCCCGGTGTGTGTCCCGTGTGTGTCCCGTGTGTCCTGGTGTGTGTCCCGGTGTGTGTCCCCGTGTGTGTCCGCGTCCGAAAGGCTGGATGCTGCCATCACAAACCAGCGCGGGTCCAAAGCATCCCCGAGCTCCAAACCCGGCCCTCAGAGCACCCACCGGGCCACAGCAGCAACACCGCGGGACTTGGAGCAGCGTGAGCCCGCTCGGCAAATGCGGCAGGGCCCCGTGCCAATGGCAAAGAATCGTGGAATTATGGAGTCGTGGAATCACCAAGGCTGGAAGAGGCCTTTGGGACCACCAAGCCCAGCCACCGACCCAGCACTGCCACTGTAACCCCCAAAGCGCTGCACTCAATGTCGATACCATCAGATTGCTATTGGTAGACGCCCTATTTATGTGCAAAAGTCACTGCGCTCCACTTTCCTCACCGTTTGTTACCAAACAGTGCAACGTGATGCCCTGGTGCTGTGGTGCCATGATGCCATGCCCTGCCACCGTATGCTATTGGTTTCACAACTAAATATTGCACAGATGGATATGCATCAGCTGAAAAAAAAAAAAAAAGGTATTTAAAAGTTAGGAATCACTATGTAAACTTGTGAAACCTGTACTATCCAGATTACTGTACAAATAAGGTATTCTATGAGAATTGTTGTAAGCACAGTCTTGGCTTGTGCAAGGGCAGGTTGGTTTTTCAGAATGGTTTCTGCCTGACCCAGGCCATGAGAACAGGAGCTCTGCTCAGATCCTCCACAGCAGCTCAATGATTATTTATGGTTATTTTTAGATGTGTGTTCTCATGATTTGTCTACTCCACACTTATTACACCTGGTACCTCGATACTTCTTGACAGAGTACTTAGATCACGGAACTGTAAACTCTTTATCATAACTGTTTAGTGGAGAGTTTTTCACAGATTATCCCTTGAAAAACACCTGCTCACTGGAGCTGAGACATCATCCGATCATTCAGCCGTATAGGAAAACCAACTCAGGCAGGGCAAAGATTGAGTCCGAATCTCCCACAGTCCTGCTGAAATGTTTTACCATTTTGTTGTACCCTGTTACACACCAAGGGTTTCTTTTTTTCTATTGAAATCCTCATATGTGGTAGGCAGCCCTACAGACTATGGGATAAGGCTTTTCCATTTCAGATTCCCAAGAAGAGAAGAGTCCATTTCAGCACAGACACAGAATTGCAGTCAGCACATGTGAACTCGTAAGAAAATATATTTTTTTTAGATTTCTAGTTGGTATATGCAAATTAAAGTTTCTCAGATTACTGCAGCAGTTAAATTTAGGTGCATTTTTCGGAAGTCGCTTAGTAAAATGTGTCTGTGACACCAAATGGAAGTCACGGGGAATATCCCAGCAATATTTCAGTGTGGGAACAACAGTGTCGTTTGTGCAGTCTCACTTAGGAAAACAGCTAAAAAATGGTGGGGGTTTAAACTTTGTCTCTAATAAATACCATATCCTCTGATCATTGCAGTTCATTAATGATAAGTTATAATGCAGTGACAGTGGGTTAACTGTTGCTCTTAGTATAAATGGTTGTTAATAATAATAATAACAACAACAACAACAACAATAATAATAATAATAAAGCAATTGGTATCAGAACACAGCAAAGTATCACAAAATTATTTCAGATGCTGTCAGAACATAAGATAAAGTATTCCGAGCACACTGCCATCAGTTTGTGTTGATCATCAGTGCAAGATACAGCTCTGTCCTGTGAGTTCTAAACTCCAGCCTGCTGCAATGTGCTTTTATCTGCCTGAATCAGTCTCACACTGCACTAGGACAAAATGTTTTGACAAAGCAGGGTGCCACAGTGATACAGCAGAAGCTCATAATGCTGTGCAACTTCTTCAGGCTCCCAGGAGCCTCAGAAATTGTGGGACTACTGTGTGAGATTATGATCAGATTTTTTTTCAAGATTACTCTTTTAAAGTCACAATTAATTTATCCCTCCTACGTTATTTGTCTTCAGGAAAACATCTTAGTGACACAGTATCATGATGCATTTGCATTTTAATGTAGTAACATATGGTTACTTCTCAAAGAACCTACCAAACTGGTTATTCAAGGTAGCATTGTGAATTTTTCATCGCAGGAAAGAGAAGATATCAACACCAATGTGGCCTAGTCTGGGAACGCTGAATAAATTATTTAAAAAAAAAAAACAAAAAAAAACAACCCTATTTGAAACTCTATTATCCAGCACAAAGAGCGTGACACAAGGTTATGGAAGTCTATAGGTAAATAACTGCAAGTGCTCGCAAGGTGAAATCTTGATTTGTTACCCGTGAGAGTGCGACAAACACCTAAATGCTCACAATCACGGGAAAATAAAAGAGATTTCTGTCATATCTTTAAATTGATCCACTTCTCTAAGCAATACTAGGAAGTTAATTCACAGGAACCTTTTAGAGCTTTCCAGATTGCTTCATTACTTCTCTCCAATTTTAAGCAAGGCCAACAATTGTAACAATTTTGAGTCTTTTTTTGACCAGCTCATAGAAATCTTTAATTTACATCCCCTGCCTGGACAAGGTTCCCCAATCTCCTTGCTTTGGAGGCTGAAAGAGGTGTCACTGGCAGAGGTGTGAGAGGACGAGTGCCAGACCCAAGCCATGGAGTATCAGTAGGAGTTATAGCCATGCCACAGGAGCAGCGTGTTCATGTGGAAACTTTGTTTCTCTGTGCATAACTTCATCACTTTGTACAAATATATACACTATACACCTATATATACACTACACACCTCAGAAACAGAACTGGTTTTATGCAAACCACAGTCGTGTTTCTTTGTTTCAGTCACCTGCGGACACACGATGAAGTGTTTTGCATAAACCAAGGCACGTATTTACCACGGTCTAGCTACTTGTGAAGGCTGTAGGGATGCTGACTTCAATTCCTTGCTAAATGCAACCCATTTAATTACAAGAGTAGTCAAGAGAAATGTCACTTTCTGTGCTGCCAGAATAAAGGGCACGGGCAGATTCTGTTCACCAAGCTTAGACTCCTGTAATATTTCATTTGTGTTCACACTGGACGGGGCTAACAGCCACATGGAAAGAAGGTGTTTATAAAGGATGTATTTGTGATGTAAGGAGCATTAACAGCTCTTGTCCTCGAGCTACAGTGCATTCCAGACACAGTAATATGGGCTGGAATTTGCAAACTTACTGCTGTACGGGATGCAGTGAGAAAGAAACAGTCCTACAGAAGCTCAAAACCTGTCTCAATGTGAGCAGTAACTAACGCGGTTAAAGCTTATTTGTTTTCTAATTTGAGATACTATGGTTCAAAGATAAGGGTCTGACCAAAACTAGTTAAACCAGTTTACGAGAAGTCCAGAAACTTATTTTTGGCTGTGGATTAAAGCTAATTAGTGCATTTAAAGGTATCTTTGGATTCAAAAGAGAGCAAACACCTCATGAGAGGAAATTTGTGATTTTACTCTCCAAAGAGCCAATACAGTTTTTGGTCAAGTGCCTCTTTTGTCTTTTACTAATGAATTAACTGATTGAGGATACTTATTTGGTGATCTGAGTGGGTTTTGAATTCAGTCCTGAATATTCTGCATATTAGCTATCAGTGTACAAACAGGATGGGTAATAAATATATTGTTTGCAATTGAATGCATTCTGCTACCTTTTCTGTTTTCCATCATAATGTGCTAATTCTTTGGGGTTTGGGAGCAACTGTTAGGATTACAATGCATATTCAGTAAAGATTAGTGAATCGTAGAATGGAATGGGCCTCTGGAGATTGTCTAGTCCACCCTCCCTTCTCAAAGCAGGGCCACCTAGAGCAGGTTCATCAGGGCTGTGTCCAGCTGGGCTTTGAGCAGCCGAGGACAGAAACTCTATACCCATTCGGGGCAACCTGTGCCAGTGTTTGACCTCCTTCACAATAACAAAAAAAGGTTCTTTCTTTTGTTTAAGTGGAAATTCCATATTTCTCTTTGTAACCTCCTATCCTATCACTGGACACTGCTGACCAAAGTGTGTCTCTGCTTTCCCCTGAGCAGGTATTTATACACACAGCTCACAGTCAGTGTGCTGATCACCTACATCCCCAGGGCCTTTCCCACAGAGCTGCTTTCCACCCACTTCGTCCCCACTCCATACTGGTGCATTGGGTTTCTCCTCCCCAGTGCAGGGCTTGGCAATTCCTTTGTTGAACTTTACAAGGTTCCTGTTGGTTGATTGTTGTCTTTTCCTGCATGACTACACATAAACATTATTTCTACTTTTGCATCTTTGCCATGTCACTTAAAAGCAAGCAGAAATACCTGCCATGAGATCTGAATATGAAACTTCATTTCATACTATTTATTTTGAAAAACTAATTAAAACACCTCTTAACTGTACTGGCCACTGTGCCAAGTCCTGTCAGCCTGATATTAATGATACTTATGTTTGATATTTCCTCTCTTCTTTTTCATTGCCTTTTGGCATATCAATACACTTAATTATACTTCAGTACACTGAGTGTATTGATAAATGTGTGGGTGATAGCAACAGTTGCTAGGAAAGGCTGATATCCATGAGGATGGCTGCAGGGGGAAGTGATCCTTTAGAAGAATGGTGGAATTTTAGTTATAACTTGATCATGTGAGGCTTGGCTCATCACTTCTTTTAAAAATGGGGCTGTCTGGGTCATATGGCTAAAATAAAACATTTCATAAAGAACAAAGTTTTGTACAGGATAGATTTCTTGAAAGAAACCAGATATTGAAGATGTGAAAGTTGTTGCTCAATTAGAAACAGCAGACTGGCTGAAAAAAATATAAGACAGGTAGCTCTGTGAGAAACAGAGGATTAAAGGGAGCTGAATGGGCTGGTGGTGCTCAGCTGTCCCGGTCACGGGGTCACAGAAGTCCCTTTGTAAAATGACTGTGTGTGATTTTTAACACAGCTGTACTTTGTTTCTTCTAACCTTCTTTTAATTGTCCTCCAATTTTCAGTCTAAATGCATTTGCCAATATACATCTTTGTTTCTCTGCCAGCATTTGCCTTTTTTAGCCATCAAAACACTCCTGCAGTAATACAGAGCGCAATCTTATCCCATTTCAGCTTTCATTCTACAGGGCTAGAAGAGCCATGATCTGTAAATTTTCTCTTGTGTAGAGAATTTCTTTCTTATCCATTCCAAGCGCCCATCTTTGCATGTTTTTTGGATTAAATTCATAATTTTATACAATATTCCAGATAAAATTTCACTGAGATCTTACATGGCAGAAATGTTTTCATACCTCTACTGACAATAGATCTCTTGATGGTAACTTGGGCTTATATTTGTTTTTGTCATAGCTTCCTCATGTCAGCAGTTCATAAAAAGTGTGATTTTGAAGAGTATATTTTGGGTTCCTCTTCTGTCATGTCAAACTGAGGCTCTAGCATATAGTGGTGCTGTTTGCTCCCAAGCACAAAACTACACATTTGTATATAAATAAAATTTCTTCTCATTTCTAGCTAGTCCAGGCTGTAGACTCTTTTAGTATTAATTCTGATTGGTAGTCATTAGTAATTTGTGTTAATGATGTTTCTTCACTTTATCAGTGAATTTTCATTACCACATACCCACACATCAACATTAGTTGTAGCTATTTCCTTTTATGTCAACTCATTTCATGCTTCACTTTGCCTCTTTATTCTATTTATTAGTTTTCCATATCAAAATGTTGAAGTCTGCTTCTTTCTTTTGCTTAGTAACTACATAATACACCCCAAGATTTAATACCTTTGAGTTCACGGTCAGTTCTCCCTTCTATTTCTGTTTTAGTTACCCTTTTCTTGCACAAGCTCAATAATTTGTCCTCAAGCACTGATGACACGCAATCACATCTGGCTCACAAAAACAAGGGTGATCATTTCTCCCTCTGTGTAGCTATGTTAACTTTACAAGTTTCTTATTGCTCATGTTGATTGCTTCACAATTTTTCCTGTTCTATTAAACAGTTTAATAATATACTTTAATATAAGCAGAACATCCTGCCTCAATGGTGTTTTCTCCAAAGAATTTCTCTTGAGCTTTCTGATTTTGTAGGTTCAAAGTTATTAATGTATTTCTCATGCTTGCTCTGTTCAAAGGAAGCCATTTCATGCTTTCACCTGTGAAATAAACCCTTCCTCGGACATAATCACTGTTTCAAAAGTTTACAGTTTGTCGGTGTTTGTACCTTTTATCCTTTTGATAATGTTGCATTATATTCATTGCAACTTGTATGACAGGGGCAGATCAGAAGCCTGAAGCAATCCGTGATGAGGGCTCTCTTCATCGAAGGAAGACGCAGAAGTGAGAACAGGGCACTGTTCTGCTGCCTGGGGTCTCCATCCCCACGGTGACCACACTCTCAAGAATGGGTTGCAGTACTGGAAGAACTGGGATGGAATTATGTGGGCTTTTATCACATGGCAGGGGTGGGTGAAGCCAAGCTCTGGTCTGGAGCTGATGATCCACGTCGTAAGTTCATGACAGTGACCTAAGAGACTGTGTCTGCTGAGAAGCCTCCTGTGAATGCCTGTAGCAGGGCAATCCAGAATCTAAGAGACACCAGCAAAGGATGAGAAAGAGAGCAGAGAATTGGAATCCCTCATTTTTTTGTAGCCTGTATTGAATTAAAAGTTGGTAAAAAAAACCCTCCTGCTTGTTTGATCGGCCCCAGGGACAGACTGGGTGAGGCCTTTGAGTGCAGACAAGGTATATTGTGACTGCTGGCCACCAATTTGCTCATGCAATGCTGCTGCCTATGCAAACCTGCCTGCTGGGATAGCTCAGAGAGCTGTGCCTTTGTGGTCAGGAACGTTACTTCTCCACAGCCCTGAACTAATTGCTGTTGCTAATTGCCCCATGCTTTCCACCCTAGAGTAATTTCAAAAAGTATTACACTTATTTTGGTTTTACTCAGGTGATACAAGGAGCTGCTGATCCTGTTTGTGGTGAGGAGAAAGTTAAAGACAAATCCCTTGCAGAGTTTTCTGTGTTTTTCTGTGTTTTCTGAACTTGGAAAGATAGCTCGACATGGCAAAAGCAAGTAGATAAAGAGCCAAGAAAGAAAAGTAATTAAAGAAAGAGAGGGGGAAAGGCAACAAAAGGAGGGCAGGGAAGGATTTCAAACACAAAGGTCTGTAGATGGAGGAGGAAGAGCTGAAGACTGGCCGTCAACAGCAAATGGAGTTGTAAAAGTACACTTGACTCGAATCAATTTGTGATGTGCCTTTGAGTTTTCAGACTGTGGAGATGGAAAAGATGTTTAGAAAAGCCACCTGCCATGGAAATGGAGACTTGTGTAAGCTTTCCATTATTTTGAGTGTGGATCCTTGAGCGGATGAGGAAAACACATCTTCTCTCACAGCTGCACTGTCAACACTCATACGAGTAGTTATCTCCTGAACAAAGTTTTGCTATTCTTTATCCAGGTTTCCAGGCTGCCATAGCACAAACAGCCCATAAGAAACAACCTCAGACTCATGGCAAATTACAGCTCCAACAGGGGAACGAGAGCAAGTTCCCTGCTGAAGATACGAGGCTGTAACACACATTGACATATAGAAAAATGCAAATCCTACCTTAGGAAACTACATCCTGATAAAGCAAATGTTGTGCTGAAGTGATTCCTACTGCTCCTGTGAAAGGGTTACTCTGACAGCATCTCTGGCCAGAGCCTCACAACTGTCCCTAAAAATCTGCAGCGCATATAGCAGCACAAAGAAGAAAGGATCAGTCTGGTGTATGCTTACCTTCTGGCTCTTAGGCACCGTCCCTGGACCCATTCTGAGATTTTTTTACTTTATTTACTTCATTTATTATCTAGAATTTTGTGTGAGCTATTGAGTGACATGACCAGGAACATGGTTTGAAATTTAAAGTTAGTAAAATAGTGGTAGCAGTAGGAGAAAGACCATGCTCAGAAACTGTGGAACTTCATCTAAGTAACTTACTTAAAGAGACCCACAAGTCACCAAGAGCAAAACAAGATAGTGAGGGCACACAAATAGGATTAGTACGTGAAATTAACTCATCTGTGGCATATTCTTTTGTCTGCATTTTACTTCATGCTATTGGTTGTACAGAGCAGGGACCACATATGGTTTAAGATGCTACTGCAGTTCCAATAAATATTTGACATTGATTTAGAGCCATCAACCTTAGTGCCATTTGCAGTTTCCAGAAAAGTCATTGATAGCATGTGAGCAGCACTGGAAGACAGAAGTTGAATATCAAGGAGAGCAACACCCTGCCTTTGTTTCTTACACTCTGCTTCCATAAGCATCTGCTATTGGCCACACTTAGGGTAGCATTGAGAAAAGAAAATATTGGCTCATTTGGCAGTCATTGTCCTCACTAGTATCACTGAGCAGATTTAGAGAGGTTGAGCAATGTAATCTGCTTATGGGAGGGACATGGTTGCAAGATGCCCCTGATGCTGAGACACGCCTATTAAGATTGATATCTCATCAAGCAATGAACTATATGAATTCTAACACTGAAAAATGCTTTGTGCAGATAGGTTATGCTCAGCTGAGCCACTGTTAGAGAGCTGCTTAAATTCACCTTAGCATTATCCATTTTAGAGCAGAAAATAATATTCTTGGCCACAAAGTAAATTTAAACTCTACGAAAAGCGCTGTTGTAACACTCACTGCCTTGAAATTATTTTTTTTAAGACACTTGAATTTACAGTCTGTGATTTAATTGCAGCTGTAATATCACTACAATATTGCTTCAACCTCCAACAGGACTTGGCAACTAAGGCAGAGTAATCAGGTCTTCAGGGTCCCAAGGATGCAGCCTTTTGGGACAGAATTTAAGGACATACTGGACATTTGTCAAGTGTTTCTGGTCCCACCATTCAGTCCTAAGCAGACAGCAAGATGTTCGGAAATCCCAAGCACTGTAACAAACACACAGTAGCTGTGGCACTTCCCAGAAGGGTCAAATCTAACGTACTTTCACTGTAGCTATGGTTTGCAAATGCACAACAAATCCAGCAAACTCCATGTGTGTTGGAGTTAGAAGAAATGCCTGGTTTTCCCATGAAGAATATGTAGAGGTGGTCTACCGCAGCCTGAGTGTGTGGGGCTCGCTGTTTAAGCACTAATTCAATGGACATATACCAGCATCCAAAGATCCCTCACCTAAAAATACCAGCCTAAATGCAATAGTCCTTACTCCAGCAGAAGGACTCGGCAGTAACTCTGAGCTGTGATCTCATTTTGGAGCAGACTAAATATCCAGTAATCTGGCAATTAAGGCACTGACAGTGGTGTTGACAGACCTGATTTCAGTCCTCATTCTGGCTGATGAGTGGCTTTAGTGTTAATTCGTTGTCCCATTGTCCATGAGAGTGACCTTGACAGCAGGCTGCCATACACCCAGAGTGCCAGTCTTCTGGAATCTCTTACTTGCACCGTTTCACTCTATATAGTAAGTTCTTCAGAGCAGGGATGTGCCTGAGAGACAGAATGCGGATTAGGAAATATTTCTCTCCTTCTAACTAGGATTCCCCTAGGGGAGAAAACCGATCCCACTCTCCTAAGGAGAGAAGCACCTTTCTGCTCTTTGGGGTGTCAATTACATTTATCTCTGTTCTTGGCAGGACCAACCAGTGGGATTAAAGTTGAATGCATTGCTTAGAGAGCCAGGGTTTGCAATCAGGAGCTGAGGCAGTCAGACGCCTGAAAGTCAACACTTTTGTAAACCTTATTCAGATCGATATGGTGAGCTTTGAGGCTCAACAGTAGAAGAAATCAAACTGGGCATTTCTGTGAGACACTTTAATAGCTGCTCTTATTTGACAGTGGGTCAGGATCTCCAGTCTTTGGCCATACAGGAATTTAATTTTTTATTCTTTTTCTTTACTCCTGCTTAACTCAAGACAGTTTTTTTCCAAAACTATTATGGCATAAAATATTATTTTGTACTGTGACTTTGTTCTGTCAAGTCCTGGTTTCCCTGACATTATATCAGCTGCATTAACTTGACTATTTCCATTAGTTAAACATCTTCATATTTCTTGGTGTTTCCTGGAAATGAAAGCTGTAGCACTTGGATCCACTAATTTTGCCTGAAGGGCAGCAGTCCATTTGGTAGATAGAATGTGAAATAAATCAAGTCTCCATATTGTCTTAAAAAGGCTAAAGGTTTTCTTTCATTTCTACCATGTCCCATTCCCATTTCCTCATTCCCTTATCTTCTCTTTGTCTTGCTAGACTGGGTGCTACAATCTCTTGGAATCTTTTAAAATCACAGAAAAATCTTAGTTGGAAGGGACCTCATCTGTTCTGACCCCCCACTGAAAGCAGAGGGGACTCCAAGGCTTGACCAACTTCAAAAAATCTGTTTTCTCTGCCTGCAAACCCCCCTCCTTCTGCTACTCTGATTTACACTGATCCCATCTATTGTTTCTGTAGATGTTAATGCATGATAAAGGAGCTGTAGCTGTTTTGGAATTAACTAGACACACTATAAGAACAGTGCCTGAGTGTTTTGTTTTGTTCTTTGCCTTGGTGTCTTGGGGTGACTTTAGGATGCTGTATCCCCTATCACCTTCTCTGTGCCAGACATGAATCCTGTGCCTTTCTGTATCTTTAAGGAAGACTCGAGAGGGAGGGGGGGAAGGCAGTGGAATTCCTTCGGTGCTGTGTTCGAAAACACAGATAACTTGTTTGCTCGCTTCTCAGCTTCTGCAGCAGGAAGAGAGTGGCATTCTGTTGCTTTTTAGCTAGCTTCTCGTTCATTAGCAGAGGAAAGAGGTTTTCCTGGGACTTTGGCTTCTTCTCTTCTGGACCGTTCAGCAACACCAGAACATGACTGGGAGGCCCTACACCGTGGCCCAGAGGGGTGCAAGCTGCACCCCAGCGCCAGAGAGAGAGCAGAGCCACGCCTACAAAGGACTTTGAATTTTACCAGGTTCTCTCCACAGCGAGAGGTTTTATTATTTAGCATTATTCTTTTTCTGTGCCTGCATGCACTCTGCCTGTTAAATAAATAACTTCTTTTGCATTTTCCTCCAAGGAATTTCTTCCCAAACCTATGGGGGAGAGGTGGCTGAAACCTGCCTTCTTTGGAGGAGACGTTCCTTCCAAAGCATGTCCCTTAATTTGTCTCAAACCAGGACACTTGGTGTGTACGTGGTGAGTTCTGATGAGCTTCTGTGAGCAAAGACTCATGTACAACCGCACCACTGTGGGCTCTGTAATCTCTAAGCCCTATTTTACAATGCAGGTAAGAGCGTGCAACACTAATTTAGAACAAAATACATTACAGAGGTATTGAATCCTCAATCCAAACATCACAAAACAAGAAAGCTCAGAAAAATAGAGTAACAAACTATGTCAGGATAGAGCAACACAGCTCTGGCTGTCAGTGGTGACACCAGGCAGAAACCGTGGGAGTGGCAGTAAAGACACTTCAGGGTTTGTGATCTCTGGTTAAGTTTCATGGAGTAGCATGCAATGCCTCTGTCTGTTACACCACTGACAGGGGGAAGATAAGGATGCAGACAGTTGTCAAAGCATGGCACCAGCACTGGCCTGGTGGCTTTTTGCCAGGGTCAAATGCTTGTCAGAGTTAGGAGACCGTCAGCCAGCTGCGTGGGGAGCCACAGGCAGAGCAATGTCCACTTCCTTCCCTCAGGAATATCATTAAATGGAACTGTGCCTCCAGTTTGAGGCCCAAGCAGCATTGTGTTGTTCTTGCCCTCCCTCTTAGAGCCGTTTCCCCACCCCAGCGCTGTCCCTGTCACTGGGGGTGCCTGCTCAGGGCCTGGCTGCCCCCACAGCAGGCAGCGCACAGGGACCCCCGGGCAGGCTCCAACAGGGGGACAGACGTGTGCCAGGAGAGAGCCGAGCAGAGCAGAGACATCCAGCTTGAGCTACAGTACATTCTAGACCACCTGGCAAGCTGCAAAAGCCCTATCTCTCATCTCCCAGCTAATTAGTTTGAGTGCGGTGCCACAAGGATGCAGCAACACCGACTCCAGTCCGGGGGTTAGCGCAGCTGGCCGGGCTATCTGACAGCTCAGCACTCTGCAGCAGACACAGGCAGCCACCTTCTAAGGGATGCTGGCCTAATTCTCTCTCCTCACAATTTTTAACTCAGTCAAAGGAGCACCTTCTTTTCTGGAAGTCTGAAAAAACTACTTTTTTCTGTCTTTTAATTTTAAATGCTGCTGCAAAACAATCAAGAGTTGTACTGCCAAAAGCCTGTGCTCTGGACAGAGTCAGGTTTTCTCTTCAATATGACAGAATCTACAAAAAAAATCAGGTAACGAGTTTAGTCATACTGGAGCTAAGAAAAAATGCTAGGCTTTGCAACTGATCAAACTGCTGGACATATAGAGGGTTTGACTGATCCTCAGTATTCCTATCCATGTGTAGATTGATGGGAATGCCTTTGGGCTCACAAACACAGATGTGAGACTGCAGCACTCGTTAGCTTCTCTGTCTGTGCAGTCAGTGAGCAGGAACTCTGAGCTCCACCACAGTGCAGTCTTCAAGACTTCTGAAACAGTCTCCATGGCTTTTCCCTCCCATGTTTTTTAACATTTTCATTCCTATGTGTAAGTCCTTTCTAAATTTCTTTACGAATTTTGTTGTCCAGAACAGTTATGAAAGCCATTCCAGTCTCATGTACCCAAGATTGTACAAAGATATAAAGAGGAAACCTGTGTTTATTCTTCTTCCCACGTGTAAACATGTGAGACCATCTTTTCAACATGATAGAACTTACTTTTAACCCTGCTCTAATGCAAAAGACTTTGAGTTTCTGTTAGATTACTTCAGCTTCTTCAGGCTGAAAAATCGTCTTGTGTTGGTTAGGGTTTTTTTTCATTTTGGCTTTCACCTACCATATGCAACATACAGCTTTACCCATCTTCTCTTTCAATGGAGCTCTTTAATCTCCTGTGGGGACAACTTGCAGTTGCTCTTTATCCCAGCCACCGCAGCATTTCTTCATGAGTGCTCTGTGTTGCCATCCAGTCAAAGGTGCTATTGCCTGTTGTTTTTATGTTACTTTTGGGCAGGCTACTCTTGCTTATAATTTATGTTTGGGGCCACATAAATTTCTTCATCAACTGCACTTGGTTTTGGAGTTCTGCAGGGTTTGTCCTGTCGCAGGGCATTCACTTTAGAAGGACTGCTTTTCTGGGCCTGGCTGCAATAACCCTTTTGGTTAGTCCCTGGTGCATTTTATACTGCAGCTTTTACACTGCAGGCTGCTGTGTTGGATTAGTGCAGCCTTATTCTTTAGTTCTGAGTCAGCCTCACTAGGCAGAATTTACCAGATTACCCAAATGACCAACCCTCACAACTTCATTTACTCCAGTTTCTGGAATAATCTCATCACACCCGTCAGCATCCTCTGTCCTTTCCTGAGCTGCTATCCTCAGCTTCTCTGGGATGTTATGTTATTTCAGAGCTGTGTCTGTCTGAGTTTCATAGATTCTTACATACTGGAGGCTGATTATTCCAGAGCTTTCTCCAGAACACTGCATTGTTTATAAACCCCCTCCATTTGCAGCTCCCGAACCCTTTTTGATTGGGGTTTCCTCATGACGGGCAATACGGTGCTTCTGGGATTCAGGGTCTGTCTTTTTTATCCCCTCTTTCTACTGCTCAGACAGTGGTGGAATACTTGTGCTCAGATGCAGTTTAAAGTTATATAATCCCAGCTGAATGAGGAAGAGTTATCTTTCGAGTAATAAAATATTCATTTGCTCCCACCGACATTTTAAAACACATTAGAGAAGCATTTATACTGATTTCCCCATTTGTTAAAACTTGTGTTTAGAAAACTCACATCTGGATCATATTTACTCAGACGGCTTCTTTTAAAACTTGACAGTGATGGCTCACCTGAGTGAAATAAAAATGCTGTGTTTTGAAACTGATTGTGATAATGATAATTTGATTTGAAAATATAAAATTATTGTCGGAATACTTCAGATGGCTGGTGATGTTAAATAAAGCACTGCTGCCTTGAAACAGAGGATCTTGTTCTCTGAGTGTGACAGATCTCTCAGAAAGTTGTTACTTGGCACACTTTGGGAAATATTTAAGAGATAATCTTGGGTGAAACCAGTAATTTTGTTGATAGAAATATCTCATAAAACAGAATAAAATTCATCACTGCTGAGTGGAGTTTTCTAGAAGGAAAGCATTTCTTTCTTAACAAACAACAGAAAAAAAGGCTCAATGAAGTACCTGATCTAATTTTCTCCTAAAATCCATGGAGACTTTCATTAAGGAAAGTTAGGAAAATGTCGTGGCTCAGTAGGTATTTTCTTGCTTATGCTTGCGTGATGGAATCAGCATAGTCCACTCTGAGGCAAGTACAGAGAAGTTGATCCTCGGTGTAAGGAAGAAAACTCAAAGGGAAATTCTCAGTGTTGCCAGGTACAAAAGGAAAGTGTACAAATGTAACTCTGCCACAGAGTGCCCTGGGGAGAACAATTGATACAGGAAGCTGTAAACAAAAAGAGAGCCCACAAAGTTGCTGGAACTTGTTAGTTTTTCAGATATTCAAGTTGTCGTATGAGGGTAAGGAAGTTTTTGGTTCACAGAATGTTTCCTTTAAGTCCTTCTGTGAGGGAAGAAGTGACAACATTAGGGAGGGCTCAGATTCTTGTTTTCCTGGCAGGCTTAAAATGTTAGAAAATAAGAGTAAGCTGACTACTTCTGCCAGGAAGAAAAAGATAAATATCAAAACTGAGTCAGAAAGGATCCTATATGCCACATCCAAAGCCATGTTCCAAAGTCTGAACTGAAGATAACAGCAAGAGCCAGCTGCACAATTGCAACCTCGCTAAGATTTGCTCACAACGTGCTAGAACTCAGCTCTTAGCTTTCTGGCATCTGAAAGCCCATTTTCTTATTAAGAGCTGCAGACATAATTTCATAACTTGAAGGATGAGAGCACATGACTTTTAGGTTCCCAAGACACATAAAGTGAAATCAGGCTCAGAATCAACAGTTTCCTCCACAGATCCCTTTCTGCTGTGCCATGGCCCTGGCTGATACAAACAAGGCCACAGTCACAGATGTGTGTGTGTGTGTTTGTGTTTATGTACAGTCCCACTTGCCATCTCTTCTCATTATATAGTGAATAGTGAACACTCATTAGGAAACAAGTGAAAAAGCATGAAATTCCTTCTCAGAGTGTGCTGTTGTGCACACATTGCAGGAATGGGCCTCAAGGCTGAGACAGGGTAGCAGGTTGAGGAGAGTGTACTTCATTCCAATGGCCAGCACATATAAGCTTGCAAGAATTTATCCTTGCTGTAATGTGTTTGATTTCTTGGACTCAACAACGTGAGGTTAATATTTCAGTTTTACTGGTGGTGAAGCCAAGGTACAGGAAAATTTAACAGCTGAAGGCTAAGCAGCCTGGGAAGAATAAGATTCAGATGCTAAGCCCACAGCTGCTGCTCTTCTTTCTAAGCCAAAATGAATCTGACTCTGTCCTGCATACATATAAAAATATTATAGCATTAGGTTTATCTAAAGACTTCAGCAAATGTAGCCATGACTCCTGAAAAGCTGAAAACATGGAAACGCTGCAGCTGAAAGTCCTACACCTTGGAGAGAAGATGCATGTAGAAGAAAGAAATATGTATAGCATACTTATTCAAGAATTTTGGTGGTTTAAGGTCTCTTTTGTAGAGATAGTGGGGCATCTGAGTTGCTTCTGCTCTGTGGGATCAAAACTGACCTTGTGTGTCCTGTCACACAAGGTGAGAGGCCATGTATTTTTTTTTGCCCCAGTCTGAAAGATGACTCTTTTTGAAAATATTTACTGTGTCCCAGCAAACAGTGACAGTGCTGGGCAGGTTTTGTCCAGAGAGCAGCAAAGTAGCTGGAATGTTAGTTTTCTTTCATTCATTTATTATGGACAAGAAGTTGTATACTTAATAAAGCCATCCACATAAGGGAATATCACGTCACATTTGTGATGAGCTACTCACAAGCAGAGCAAAGTGTATGTGTGGGGTTGTTACTGATGAAAAACCCAATGTCAATGACAATAAATGGTGCTCTGTACTATGTACTGATTCTAGAAAATAGAGTCCAGTGAAATGGATACATGAATATTTGTATGAGTCATGTTCAACTAAGGTTATGCTTCTCAGGGAAATGATGAAGCTCATTCTTAGAAAGGAGGAAATGAATGTTTTTCAATTCACAAAGCTGACTCAGGAAATGGCTATGCATATCATAAAGCATGTTCATACAACTCTTAACATGGTTTACAGGCCTCAGCTCCTTCTTTCCCACTGCCTTCAAGCCACCTCATTAGCCTAGCAGCAGTTAACAGCAAGAAACTGCTCCTGGCAGCATGAACCACAGTGCCCTGACCTAGAGAAAGGTGTACATTTTGCACAATGTGATCTCTCAAGGCAAGGAGCTGGAGGAGCAACTCCAGCTGAGGTTTGCTCATCAACGCTTTCTGTCCGTGCGTGGCAGAGACGCACAGACCCCGTGTTTGCTGTAACTTAACCCTCTAAGTCATTGATCCGCCTCTGTCCGTGTGGGTTCTGTGTGTGAGCTTCGGGTTTGCTTCACACCTGGCCTCTCTTTGCCACGGGGAAGGGATTACAGCTCTGTACCTGCCGGTTCGGAGAGCGAGTGCAAGGGCAGCGGCACAGTCAGACTTCTGTCATTTCACTCTCACCTCTACTCCCTTTCTCCCTACTCTCTCCCTCTGCACAATGTCTACTTGCTAGATTAGAGGTGTGTGGCTGCCATTTAACTCTCATGACGTCTTTGTGTGTCCCTGCTGCAGCTCAGAGGGCAGGGAGGACACAAGAACAGGGAAAACTGTCAGGTTAATAGAACAGAAATCACATTCAGAGAAACCATGACAGTGGACAAACTCCAGCCTGGAACACAGGAGCAGTCATGCCAGGGGATATTCCGGAATAATAGTCTTAGGAGTAGTTTAGAGGCAAACCTGGAAAGCAGCATAGTGAGGAAGGGGCATCAGCATTTCAGTCGTAGAAGTGGTGTCTGCCATCTTACTTTTTCATGAAGAGAAAGCTGTTGAAGCATTTCTGAAAGGTTAATACAAGTACTGATATGGAGGATACTGCCATACATTGCATGCTAAAGACATTCCTGTTAAAAACAATCTAATCTGTATCCCTCATCTCTAACGAAGTTTTCTAAAAAAATACTTCTTAGTTAATTATATCTGTAATTCTACAGATAAGGCTATGTGAGGAGTGGAAATGTTTCAACAGAGTTGTACTTTCTATTTGATTTTTCTTTTCAAACAAAGAATTCTAAAAATATTCCAAAAATATTCTAAAAATATCTGCTCCAACATCAAAGCCACCACTGAATATTAATACTGGAGCATGGATTTTCACAATTCTGTGTGCACTGATTTCCTGATGGGTTAGAATTCTGAAAGATGAAAGAGATTTGGTGTGTTGATTTAAGGAGATGTCCTTTGTGTTTGTAAGAAGCATACAGTTTTTCTTGCACCATAACTTTGTCTGGGACTTTGCTGGGAATGCTTTTACAATTCTACTATGTTTAGGTGATTTAGTGTTTTGAATTATTGCAGGCAGAAAAATTTAGAGCAAAAGTCCAGCGGTTGAACTTGATGATCTTGATACAACTCGGGATATACTATGGTGATTCTATGATTCTCTGAAAAGTGATTGGTTTGAAAAGTGGCTAATGGAGCAGATCCTAGTGAACAGAAGTTAAATTACTCCTAATGTCAGGTCACACAGGAAAAAAATTCAGTCCTAGATCCACAGGGAACAAATATTCTTGAGCATTCTCTCTGTACAGCTTTATTCACCAGCAGTGTCATGTTAAGGTAAGAAGAGCAGCTCTTGAGCCTGGATTTCTCTCAGGAAACAACATTTCATACAGTTTTTTCTAGAATTTCTCACATTGCGACCTTCAAGTTTCAACTTTCTTTTCTTTATTAGCCAGGGTTAGCACAGACTGGAGTCTCTGTTGCTTTTGTTCAATGCATTTGTGTGCTAAAGGTAAAGGGCACACTAAATGCCAGCTTTGTATAATTTACAACTCTGATCTTGTGCTGCCTGAAAACAAATCGGCTCTTTATGTGTGGCAACACTGACAACCACAAGGAATTCTACATCCTGATCTTCATCAGGAGCAATTGAGTGTTCCATTTTACGTAGGAATGGAACAGCTGGTATAAACAGAGGCTTAAACTCAAGGAGAGGAAGCAAAGGAAGAAAGAACGGTGTGCCACAACAGGGCTTAGTCTAATGTGAGCCTGTAAGGAAAGGAACCAGATGACTCCTGCAAGGAAAGGAACCAGATGACCCCTGCATTATTGTCTCTACAGGGCAGAGAGGACAGAAAAAAAGTTTTGGATGGACATTAAGTAACTACAAAAAGTAGGCAAAGCTACTCATACTCTAAGAGTCAATTTAGATTTCAGACTTACCAGCAGGACAGTTCTGGCTTCTTTTGTCAAAAAAAGACTTTGACAAAAGTCGTCTTTTGTTTCATTGTTAACCAAAATGCTCCTCTGTGTGTCACAGCTGCATGTGGCAGAGGAATTAGGAAGCAAATGGCAGGACCAAGACAGCCTCTTACTGATGAATGACACCTGGAAAGGAATGTGCAAGAGTAAGGTGACTTGCTTGTTGAAAATAGAAAAGAATCCAGAAGAATTCACATAATTTATAAACTATGTAAAAACTTGGCTCCTGCTCAAAGACAATGGACATGGTCAGAAATATCTGAGACACATGAATCACCTCTACTTTCTGGCATAATACTTGCGCCATGTGAAGGGGAATGTTGAGTAGAAATATGCACAAACCACACGGGGAGCAGGGGAGTTTGTTCTTAGAATAAAATGTTGAGCTTCACTGCTAAGTCCCTTTGCCTTTTTTTCCCAGTTCATGATGATCACCCATTTGGAATGATGTTATTTAACCATAAAGGTATTATTTGAAATCTGCTCATTACATGCTTTAAAATCTTCTAGAATTTGCACCTTTTTATTAAGTATTTTGTGGCTCCAGTGCTAATTTTCCTAGAATTAAAATCCCTCCCTTAAGCCATCTGGGGGACATCAGTTATCTGAAACTACCATATGGCATACTCATACACATTCTAGCAAGTTTTTTTCCTTGCTCTTTTGAAAATGTTGACAATTTTGACTTTGAGAGAAATATTTAGCTATTATTCATTAATTATGAGAGTTGTAATAAAAAGAGAACGGAACTGTTTAATCTCAACGGGAGAGCACCATCTAGAGGCAAATAACATAAACTGTAGCAGGCTCGGAGCCCCCACGATTGCATCAATGCCTTAAAAGTGGGAATGCTTGGAGCAAATAATCTCGGACTTCTCTGTATTTCACATGCAGTGAAACCATTTGTTTCCATTTTGATCATTTTCGAGGTTTTGCTTTATGTGGTTAACATCTGATAGAGGATGATTGGAGTTGCTGTGTATTGCATGGCTTGACAGCTCTTTTGCATAGGCAAGCCATCTGTAATCCCCCATAAATCGTGGAGTGCCTTACTTAAAACAGCAATGAATTAAAGCTAAGCTCCCTGTGATCAGAACTTCGTATTTAGGGAAATGGGACATATTTATGACTCCTTAGAGGACTTTGATTTTTCACTGCAAGACGTCTTGGGTAACACGCACCTTGTGTAAAGAATCGCAAGATGATACTGTGAGTGGAAAGTTGTCTCTGTGCACTCCTGGTTTATGGATAGGCATGAGCCTGCTGTCTTAACCACTGTCAGAGCCATAAGATTTTGAAGTAATTCCAAATATGCACACCTGTCATGAAAAGACAAATTAGACAGGAGCAATAATACTGACTATGTGGTTTCTGAGTGCATCAGAACGATGACTGGACTCCTAAATTTCTGTGGACTGTGTAATACCACAAAGTATAACTGCATCTCTGTCATGGAAAATTCACATTTGAGTTCAGTTCTGCATCCTAGACCGAGGATGTTTTCTGGCCTAGGATATTTTCACAAAGATACTCTTCTTTGGGTGTGGAGGAAATGTGTCAAGCTTAGATACCACAAAAAAAAAAAAAAGAAAAAAATCATCATAAAATAGTTGGGACTTAAAAATACATATTTTGCTCAACTACATACCAATCCCTTAGATAATTATGTTTTCTTTCAGAATTCTAGGATCTTTCAGAGTTATGTTCCATATACTTCTAATAAACAGTCCCAAATTAACAAACACTCTCAAACAATTACAATGCTGTTTGAGATTTGCAATTAGCCAATTACCTACCCCTATCCAGCCCAGAGAAAGGGTCGTTTCAGCTTGCTAGGTCCATCCACACCAGCTATATATGACTGGCTCAAGCCATACTGGCATCAGGAAGAACATCTGCAGAGAGCTTGTTTTTTGGCTGCTGGGCCATGGTGAAGCTCATGCCACCAGGCCCTCATCATGCTTGTTTTATTAAGTAGCTGGATTATTTAATTAATCTTTAATTGCTTTTGCAGCTTCACCTACCTGTGCAGATACACCTTAGATAGACATTTTATGGCATTACAGTCTGCTTAATAAATTCAGTGTATTCCCACTGATACCACAGCGATTCTCAGTGGTTATAAGGATTCCTCTAAACCAGGGGGATGTATTATCGAGCCTCTTGCTTCCATTCCCTGGGATATCAGTATCTCCTTTTCTGCCATTACAAAGTAATGTAGTAATCCTAAGGTAGATAAGGTCTTAATTTTATTATTAAAATACTTCTTACGCTTTGTACTTCTAGTGCTTCCTTAAGTGTTTGCTAAGAAGGATAAGATCTAAGTGGTCATGGATTTCTTTTTCTTTTAGGTTTTATGCCTGGAAATCGTGTGACCAGCACACAGCACCTGCAGAGGATTGAATATCTAGCTCAATATGTGGCTCAACTGGACTTAGCTTCCTGTACTAGGAACAAATGTCACCTGACAAAATGTCACACAATGCACTTGTGCCCACTCGTTTTAATTCTAGCAGAGAACAAAATTACCTTTGAATGTTGAAAGAGATTTAAGCCTTCTCTGGGATGGCAGCTGAAGGATAATTCCAGGTTTGAAAGATAATTTCAGGTTTGAAGGATAATTTCAGGTCTAATGATATCAGAAGATAACAGAAACCAAGGACTTCCAGTACCTGAGGGGAGCCTGCAACACAGATGGGAAGGGACTACTTCAAGAGTATGTAGTGACTGAAAAGGGGGAATGGCTTCAAATGGAAAGAGAGTAGGGTTAGATTAGATGTTATAAAGAAATTCTTTACTGTGAGGGTGATGAGGCCCTGGCACAGGTTGCCCAGAGAAACTGTGGGTGCCCCATCCCTGGAAATGTCCAAGGCCAGGTTGGATGGGGCTCTGAGCAACCTGGGATAGTGGAAGGTGTCCCTGCCCATGGCAGAGGGGATGGAACTGGATGATCTTTAAGGTCCTTTCCAACCCAAACCACTCTATGATAGTCTAAAGATCGAATTATATCCTTGAGGATATATGTGAATCCCCGCAGGGAGATCAATGTCAAAGTTTGTCATGGTTTAACGCCAGCCAGCAGCCCAGCCCCACACAGCCCCTTGCTCACTCCCCTACCAGCAGGATCAGGGGGAAAAATCAGAAGGGTAAAAGCTACAAAACTCATGGGTTGAGATGAAGGCCGTTTAACAGGGAAAGCAAAAGCCACACACACAACCAAAGCAAAACAAGGTCACCTGTCCTGGCCGTGTCTCCTCCCACCATCCCCGGCACCCCCAGTCTCCTCACCAGTGGGCCGTAGGAAAAGCAGAGAAGGCCTTGGCTCTGTGCAAGCCCTGCTCAGCAATAACAGAACCCTCTCTGTATTACCAACCCTGTGCTCAGCACAAACCCAAAACACAGCCCCAAACCAGCCGCTGTGAAGAAAATTAACTGTACCCCAGCTGAAACCAGCACAAAGATATGCATCTAAAATTTTATTCTCATTAGAAAACAAGAAACTGTCAGGGTATTTGGTTTCTGCCTTGAGTTTTAGGGGTGGGAATTTTATACTGGAGAAACTAAGAAGAAAGTGGGAAAATTAACATAGATCAGTGGCTCTCAAGTCTTCTACATTGGATCAAATTATATAGCTCAGTCCTAAGACTATATAGTCCTATATAGTCCTAAGACAGTGGAGGAAAAACATTTTCAAAAGCTTGTTACTTGCTTGCCTTAAAAGTATTAAAAGTTCTATTTTCATGAAAACCATGTGACAGTTCTGAATTAGGAACAGTTTGGCACAATCTGTTTTCAGACTGGCAGATCTTTGGAGATAGCTGATTTCTGAGGTAGAGACTGCATCAGAATACTGATGTAAGTGCTATTGTGTAAGTAAGATACCGTGTGAATTACTATCACTACATCTTCTTGCTACTTACATCTGATTTTTCGCAAACACTTGCAAATTTTTTTTTCATACAGGCCCAATTTCTGTTGATTTTTTTCTGTCTAGGAATCTGTCAGTTTTTGCTCTCCAGCTGATTAGAAATGCTCATATGCCTAATTCATGCAGGTCAGTATTTGAGGTAGTGACACCTAGCTGGGAGGAGAAGTCAACAGGAAGGTGGTAACATCCTAAAGCATTCTTTCTAAATCTGTAGGATTTCACCTGTCAACACTTCAGTTGAACACAGAAATTAGCTGCAACACAGTCCAGACTGAGATTTGTGCAACCACAGTTCATTGACTCCATTGGGATTACTGCAGGCTTAACTTGGCCCAGTTTCTCTTTGTTATCACATAGTGACTATGGAAAGGTTCTGTCACACCTGGGCTGCACCAAAAGCAGTGTGGGCAGCAGGATGAGTGAGGTGATCCCGCTCTGGTGACAGCCCTCCTGCAGTGCTGGATCCAGCCCAGGGGTCCCCGGCACTGGAAGGACATGGAGCTGTTGGAGCCAGTCCAGATCAGGCCACTAAGATGATCAGAGGGATGCGGCATCTCTTCTAGGAGGAAAGGTTAGAGAATTGGGGTTGTTCAGCCTGGAGAAGAGAAGGCTTTGGGGTGACTGCCAGTACCTGAAGGGAGCCTGCAAGAAAGAGGGAGAGAGACTATTTACGGGACATGGGGGAATGGCTTCAAACTGAAAAAGGGCAGGTTTAGATCGGGTATTAGGAAGAAATTCCTTACTGTGGAGGTGGTGAGGCCCTGGCACAGCTAGCCCAGAGAAGCTGGTGCTGCCACATCCCTGGAAGTGTTCAGGGCCAGGTTGGATGGGGCACTGAGCAACCTGATCTAGTGGAAAGTGTCACTGTCCATGGCTCAGCTCTTGGATTAGACACCTTTAAAAGTCCCTTCCAACCCAATCCATACTATGATTCTATAATTCTATATTTTGTATTATTTGAATAGCACATTGTTCAGATATTTTTTTCTTAGGAATAGGGTTTTTGGCTATCTGGTTTCTTCTCACAAACGTGAGAGATCTGTTTCTCAATGACATGAATAAGGAATCCAGTATTTCTGGTTTCAGTAGCAGAAGCAAACCCATTCACTGTGCACCTGCTGGTCTCCCATGCCCAGGAGAGGGCAACAGTAGTAGAAAAAAAATCTTCCTAATATATTCAAGAATTGAAGAATATCCATGTAAAGATGATAAGCAATTTCCCCCCAAGATTCTTACCATTCTTTCTCATTACCCCTATTCTTGCTGGTAGTACATGGGACTCTTGTATCTTTCATTGTGGATGGCATCAAAAGAAACAACCATAGAAAATAAGTGCCCCAGGCCAAAAATCAGTTAAACCCTAAGTTCAAGTCCTTACCCCTATAAGAGTTAGAGGAAGTCTTTTAGAAACCCATACCCTCCCTAAAGTGTCACCAGATCTGCAGGGACACAATTTACAGACCTTTTTTTAAATTTAAACTTGCACGGTTTTGAACAAAATATGAGTCCGTTGATGACGTCAATACACTCACTTCAGATATCAGGATTTAATAAAAAACTTCCTTTGCTGAGGCTGAGCTTCCTGCTGTGCATCCCTGCCTCTACAGTGTTTAAAGAACTGTCTTTACTAGGGAATGCCTGGTTGCCTCTCAAAACAAAAAGCTGGGAGCTGGGGAATTTGATCTGTAGGCCAGATTCTCCTTCTGAGATCACTGGCACAGAGAATATTTCCCAGGAAGAACATTAGGACTGTGGGAGCAGTGCTCTCACAGGAACCTTACACAAGGTTCTGTGCTTTTGAAGCTGCACCAATATAAAAGACCAACATCCTGGCAGTCTGGTTTCAAGAACCACCTAGGAAAATTTGAATTCATGCTGAAGGAAGCCACTGCCACTGAACTCTTGGAAGTGTTGCCGCAGCTGTTTTGGGTCAGCAAGCTTAATTATTCAACGTATCATGCGCTGTGTACATACTCTGAGCAAACAGAGAAGCATTATGAAGTGCTGCTTCTCCTTGTTGTGTGTGTGATTTGGTGTGATAAATTCAAATGACACCTCCTCCCACATGATCTTTTGTACTTTTGCTTTGTTTTTCTGGTTCTGAGAGAGATATCTGGAGAAATCAATTAGATGTGCAGATGTAATGATTAGATGAGGCAAGGAAAATGCATGTTAGGCAAAAAATGACCTTTATGTTACCTCCATCTCAGCAGATCCGCCCTTGATTGCAAATATTCATGACTGATGGCATAATTTTAATTATAATGGAACACTTGTTGTCGAGATGCTGCAAATGCATCAGATTTTTCAAAAGCTTTTGTATTCGAATGTTTTGCCAGTGCTTCCTGAAGCTCTTGAGCTGCAATAATTTTCTATGAAACTTGCCAAAGCCAACTTGAGGCCAAAATAATGTATGATAAAAATTCTAAATGAGGTAAAACACATTGACGAAAAAACTATTTAAATGCACAAGTATTCTTTACATAAATACTCTCACATAAATACTTTTTCAGTGTCTGGATTCCTTTTCTGATGAAAACAGAAAGTGAGGGGACAAAATCCTTGTGGGAAACTCGTGCACTGGTGGATGATATCTCTTGACATGTGATATTCTTAGGAATACAGGCAGTTCTAAATCAGGTCATACTAAAGATGCATCTTCTCTATCTACTACTTTTTAGCATGTTCAAATAATTCTGAGATGAGTGAGGCAGGAACTTCTTTGTTTATGTTGGTTATTCTTGCAGTGGTTTCCATTTTAATTATTAAGGCAACCAATGAACCTAAATAAATCTTAGTATTGTATAATACACCAGATCACCCCAAGAGCCTTTTTCTAAGAGTGATACAACCTGCTCACTGTCCCCTGGAACACAGGCTATTTCTATTCAGTGTTTTTCTTAGTGCAAACAAAACTAAATACTGGAGATCTTCTGCCTACCTTACACAACTTGTTTCTTTCCCTAGTTACTGTATCAGTTGGTTTGTAATTTAGTGGCATTTGAAATGCCCCATTCAGTTTCCTTTGTACAGTAAAACTTTATTGATCAACCTCTCTATATATACCTTTAAACATGATAGTTGCTTTATTTTCCCCCTTGCTCTTTATTTTTCATAGGCAGCTGCCATGTAACTACCTCAGCCTAGAATCCTTTAAAAAAAAATGCCAATTTCTTCAGAGACATGGTGAAAACTGTGATCTGAGTTGTTTGCATGTCTTTCACGTTTTTTCCCTTTTCTTAGAGACGGTGAGCCCAGAAACTACAGGTCAAACATTCTCAGTGCTGTACCTGTACAATCACAGCTTGTGCTGGACTGTTAAAGAGTATTCACCTTGCAACAGTAATGGCTGGGCCAGGACTGGCAAGAGAGAGCACTGCTGCTTGAAATATGAGAGATTCTGACTAAGGGAAAAAATGTTTCCCCTCAAAGGTAATTAAACTGGTTGCCCAGACAGCTTCCAGAATTTTTGTCTTTGCAGATTTTCAAGACCCAACTGGATAAATCATCCTGGGTCTGAATCAATTGTCGACCCTGCTTTGAGCAGGCAGTTGTGCTAAAGGACATCTGAGTATTTAAGTGTTTCTCTGAAACATGAGATAGTTGAAAGCCCCTTCTTTTAAAGATGTTACACAGACTGTAGTCTCTTTGGAACAGAGAAATTTGAAACACCCTTTACATTTTTTCATGATCTGTACTCAAAGAAATAAAAATGTGAGATATTTCTTTGGAAATGCAAAATATTGATGTGATATCATCACCTAGCTAGTCTAATGCTATTTACAATGCAGGCACAGAAGCCAAGCTAACACCTGTGTTTCACCATCACAGAAGGACTAGGATGTAAGTAAATGCCTGCGACAAAGTATTTATCATACTTGTGCAGTGAGATAATACAGAGTAGTGTTTTATTATGTGGAGGTGGGATTGGGACCAGAAATAACAGCTGTCAGTGTGAGGCTCTCCAGAAATCCAAAAAATTACAATCATTCCAATCAGTGTTCATAGTTTTGCAAAGAGCTTTTACATCACACTTCAAAAGAACAGAGTTATAAATTAAGCAGAACAATATATATTCATATTTCTTCAGAAATATGGTATGTAGTGTGCCATAGGCCTGATTATAAATTAGGAATAAAAATCCCAGAGAGAACCTCAACAGAGATGGATAAAATAGTGAAGGCTGATGGAAAGAAATTAAGCGTATCTGGAGAGCAAAAGACATGGACGCACATAAAGTGAAAATCTAGTAACACCCAAGAAGCTTAAAAATCCAGTCTGCAGATTTTGTATAATTCCTCTGTGAAGATCAATACGGGGAAGACAAGATGACGTTGCAACCCTGGCAGAGTGGGAAATCTGTGCCTCTTGCAGATGTCAGATCACTTGTGCCAAAAGCTAGTACACATTGCATAATAGAGCAGCAAGAGACTAGCAGCCCGGTGGCCTGCCCTGCTCCTGGAATGCAGGACTTCTCACACCAAACCAGGTCAGCTTTTGGTCTCCGCAACCATGATGCCGTGGAAAGGTATCTCCCAGTGCTTCAGGGACCCTTGGGCAATATTTCCTATTTTTGCAGGTAGATTTCATCTTTGAGATTTGTGGACATAATTTTTCCTGGTTTTGTTTGATGAGAATTACCACAAGCAAGAGACCTGTCATGGCATTAGTGATAACACAGCTGTAGGGCACTCTTTCCAGAAGGATACTGTTCTCTAAGTATATCCTTGATGTGATGAGGTCATATTTGAGCATATCTACAGATCTGCCCATTCCAATGCAGTGTCCTCTCTTTACATTATCAAGCTGCTGGGCCACTGTAGCAGTGACACGAGTGATTGCTCAGCTTGAGGAGGCAGAAACTGTACATACATCTGCAAGCATTAAGGACTCCTGGCGTATTCTCTTTGCAAGTACTTCCAATACACAGCTTCACTATCGAAGGCCCTAAGAGTTTTAGACTGTTAGAATTTGATACAAGAGCAGCCTTCTCACTCAGCATACTCTAGGTCCAGATTTGCATGTAGTGGCTCTTTAAGGACAGATTTCAGAGCTCCAGAATGAAATCTTCCTTTTAAGTATAGGATGCTTCTTAAATACTAATGGTTTCCAGAGGAAGAAACACTTCTCTGGCTTCTTGTGCAACCTTAAATTCAAGGCCAGCCTTGCAAATGTGCACCATTCTGTTTGAGTATTTGCTCCCCCTCACATAACTCAGCCATGGGCATCCAGCCTAGTGAATCAAAAATATGCCTTTTGACCCTACCCAGTTTCACTTTAGAATCAGTGTTATAGTCTGATATTTCACATCTGCTCTTCTTTTTAAATGTTGTTTCACAAATATCTGCAACCAAAGTCCAAATCCTCAGATGCTGAAAATTAGCGTTGCTCCTTTGAGTTGGTGTCAGCCCAACAGCTGCTCCAGCAAGCGCTGAGCGTAAACCAGAGGGATGCATTAATTTTAAAGTGGTGTGCAAAGAACCCAATTTGTAGAGTGAATGAGGGTGTTTAGAGAGCAGAGTTATGTAATTCGTCTATTCTGGGGATTAGCCATCCCCGAAGTTCTGAAAAAGGTAACTGGGTTGGGCTATTTATAGAGTCTGTTCGTACAGTTACAGCACAGATGCCAGCACAGAATAACATTCAGCTCAAGCCACCTTCTCTGTGCCCCTTGGTGAATTTATACATCACAAATATCTGTGGATCTCTCAGATACAAAGAGATTTAGGGGTCTAGGACGCACCCCCACTTCAGCATCTGTTGGCATATTAGTATGCCCTATTTCCTGTCAGCTTCTGACCATGCCTTTGGCTTTTGGGTCATTTGCATTACAGACAGACACAGAGATTCCTTTTAGGTTTCCTGATGGATGAGAGAGGAGAAGGGGCACTTACCTCGGGAAAACTAATGCAGCAATTGCCTTAATTATTCTGCTATGTAATTTCACAAGGCTGCTAGGGAAGTTGGCTTAGGATCCTTCCTTCACATGATTTTCTGTTTCAAAGATGCATTTGTAGGATCACTGTAAAAGTATGAAGCCCATTGTTACTGCTACAGGATGATAATGGTGCAGAATTACTGAAAAACTACAATCTGTACTCAGAGTTCTCAATCTTGAAGTCACACAAAATTGTACAACTTACAGGAAGAGAAGGAACAGCTTATAGAAGGATTGTATAGGCTTGGACGGCTTCTTATGGATTCTGCTTCTTAGATATAAGTATTTGTGTATATATAGTAATGGTTATCTTTTCTTAAATGCTGAAAACCAGCCATTTGTTTAGGTAGTGGGCAGCAAGAAGAGGGCAGAGGAGACAATAGGAGGGAAGTTATCTGGCTGATGGTGAAAAGCCTGTTACTAAGAGAAGGTTACCCAGAAAAAATTAATTTAAGGACTGGATTCTATAGTGTTGACCATTTTTACAAGGACTAGGAACCATAGAAAGTGAAGTGATTGCTTGGGCAGAATTGGTTAATTCTTACCCTCACTAGTCTATCCCATGAGACAGGGAGATCACAACGTAAAAAAAAAAGAACAGAAAATGAGGGCAGAAATACAGGGTTAGGGCCTTAATTACTCATCGTTCTATATTGTCGTTCATGCCCAGTGCAAGCTAAGTAATTCTGATTTGTTCATATCCTAGTCCAAACTGCAGAGATTAAAACAACACTGTGCGAGTGATGATCTGGGCCTTTTATAAAAAGCATAGAACATTAAGATGAAAAGCCTAAATGTCATATGGAAGGAGACACAACCCATTAATAGATTTCAGTGGAGGCTAAGCAAATAAAAAAAGCTAAAGGTGAAAAATTTTGAATTGAGGTATATGCTCTGTATAGCATTCATATAAAGTGCTATACTTCTTGGTGAAGTAGATTGTGAGAATTACTGTTAGATTTTCATGTTAGCACTGGTATTTCAGGAAATGCTAGGAAAAAAATAAGTTTTGAGAAAATTTCTGATCAACAGAGAAAGATTTAAAATATCTATCTATATATATATGTATATATATAATGCAAATACTATGTATGGATTTAAAATGAAGAAAATTATTAGTTCGAGAATTTGATTTTGACAAATATCAATAGTCCAGCTAATAGTTTAGTGAAAAGGCTGTATTAAATAAAGCAGGGAAAATACAGACAAAGTGTTATCCCTCTAGAAAATAGCACAAGTAAATGTAAAAATATATTAAGAGATCATCCTGAAGAAACTTCTGCTCAAAATATATATCCATGGAGTTAATCATTGATAATTATTTAGCTAGAAGTTTTCATTTCAAGGAGTTTATTTCTGGGACAAGGTCTTTAATATATAACATAAAGCATTTTATTTGCTGTAATTCACAGCCCAAATAATGAAAAGCTTTGCATTAAATACAACATATTTTCCTTCTTAGTATCACCATTATTAGGGGGTCTGCATTTCTTGCATGTTTACATAGCACAAAGCACAATATTTTCCTTCAAAACCCAAACAAAACAATCATTTATGCCAGTTCTGTGTGTCTGTGAGTTTTTCAGCCGACTGTGGACTAAGATTTTTTCAGAATGGTCACTGGATTTCAGGAAAGGTCTGAAATGTCATCCTTCTTTTGCAAATTGTACTCGTCATTCCCATGAGATTTCATCAGGCTCCAGATTGCTTACTTGGATGCTATCTGCTCATCTGCAGTGGCTGCAAAATATATGGGAATATGAACTTGAAATGTCTTTTCAGGAGAAAGGACAGAAAAACACGTGGCTACCTGCATGAAACCTTCCTTGTTTTATCCTGTGTCATCCTGAATCTTCATGGTTCTTTTATGCAGAGCTGGCACATTCATTCTTACAATGGTTTTGTTAGGTCAAACCTGACACTTGCAGGTATCTGCTGCTCCTAATATTTAACTATTCAAACCTTTTTTAGTAGATGTCCTAAATGCTTTTACAGTGTTGGTTTTATAGAATGTGCATGTCTGTGCCTGTGTGCTCAGATGTTTACCGAAGAAAAGGTTCCTGAACACTGAAGCATTGAGTGAAGTTCTTGAGACTGGCCAAGGAATGGGATTCCCGTTTCAATATTGGATGCACTTCCCTCTGGGATTACTTGTGCTCTAAAAACTGGTGTCCTTGTGTGGCTTGTCAGGGATACCATGGCGCTTTCAGGGATGGCACAAAAGAACCTGAGCCCTCATTAGAGCTCCAAGTGCCCTGTATGGCATTGAAAGGGAACTCAGGCTTGCACAAAGCACTCAGAGCCAGCAAGGGCCTGTAAATGTTCTGGCCTATATATGACTATATATGTGTGTGAGTATGTGAGTATGCATATGCATAATCCAATTTGGTGTTATCCCTAAAATCCGATGATCCAACAGCAGTTTTGAGTACTGTACCAGCTTCCTATCTACTGGAAAAGGTCATAAAGTACTGTATTGTTCATTATAGCATTGAATTCAGCAGAGAATTGACAGCATAGTGTTTCAGTGTCATGAGGGCTAATATTTATCAATTACTGACTGTAAAATAACTTAGCAGAGCTTTAAAATCCAAATCAAAACCTAGACTTCCACTCAATTCTATAAATACTTACATATTCAGTGTAAAATTCACTAACAGAACTTTAAAAATGAGCCAATATGTACTTGTTGAAACTAACCATGGTTTTTCTTATTGTTCAGGATGCACAACAGCATTTTGGTTACTGGCCAGTGAAATATGCAGAGACTCAGAGGTAGCTCTGCTTCATGACTTCCCTTGACAGCCATTTTAACATTCCTCCAGGCTGCTCTGGGCTGTTTCACCAAGCTTCAGATTCTTCTCATGAAAGACAGATGAGGTAAACAGGAGCCTCCATGTGGTCTTCAAAACAGCCATGTAATGCTATGTGAAATTCTAGGCAGCCATCATATAGGGTGGCATGCAGAGAGCGAGCACTCGTGCATTCCTGATCACGGCATCAAAGCCTGGCATGCCCATGATAGGTCAATAGAGAAATTCTATGATAAACTGGACAGCTCTGTTAGATACCATGGCTGAATCACACTGAAGGCAAAAGGAGGTGTTCATTAATTGCACATGTTCTATTCAGCTATTTAGCTCTAGAAATAATCAAGATCAAAATTATCATGACAGCGTTCAGCCCATCTCCCCAAGGTAAACAAGTGAGTTTAAAGTCAGGTGACTGGGACTAGAATCTATCAGCTTCTGTTCTCTCTCTGATATTTTTCTCAGTGATGTTTGCATTTAATCCATCTTTGTCTAAATGTCCATAGCCTAGAAACAAGCATCATCAGTATATATTTTCCTCAGAAAAAAAACAGGGAGATTCAGAAATACTGTGATTCTCAAATGAAAGATTTTATGTAACTGGAGAAAAAATACACTGGTAAGCAATTATTTCCAAATGAAAATAAATGGCTTAGACTCCGCTGTATGAAGCAGATTGGACACAAACTAGAACTGTGATAGGTGATCTTTTGAGAAATCCTTGTGCTGTTTTTCTCTAATTGGAAGCTGTCATGGGGTTGAAGCTTCATCTGGTTGCATGAACCCAAAAACCACCTGAAGATACCCAACATTGCTTACATAAATTACCAAACATGCTGCTGTGGTATTTGAAAAGCCACAAATCTTGTCAATCAAATGAAGTTCTAAAGAGTTGACTGACTGTCACTTTGGCTCTTCATTGTGTCAAGACAGAAACATTCCTTGGACACATTTAGAAAGTTGCCTCACCAATCATCCAGTGTGTCATCAATTACTTTGTTCCCTTGCCCATTGACCTACTAATATTCTTTAAGCCATAGCTGCAGAAGAAAGCATTTTATCTGGAACTACCCTCTGGAACAAACAATGTGAAAAAAGCCTGCTGTTGGAAATAGCACTGCAGTAATCTGACTGCAGCATTGTTGCCTTAAATCTAGAGGATGAAGAATTCTTTAGTAATAATAATACACCAGATTACATAATTAATTTGTGAAAAATATGCTTCAGTCACTGAACAGTATAATTCCAGAAAGTTTTGTGTCCTCTAACCCTATTCCAGTATTGTACCTCAGGATGTGTTTAATTTCAAGATGCAGTTAATATTTTCCCTTGACAAAACTAATAGAATATGCAAAAAAAGTTTAAAAATAATTCAGAATTTTGTTCACCTGGCTGGCTGTAAAATCTGTCTAATTGCTTTCCCCTTGTTTTCAACCCTGGAGTCTGATTACATCCAATGGCACAAATTCAACGTCAGTGGCACACCACCTGCAAACAAAGCAACACGGATTTCTTCATGCCCAATTGGTTCAGGTATCTGTACAATCTATAAGGGAAGGTCAGGGAAGGGTAGGGTTCTGGCTGATCAAGAAAAACTCTTGTCAGAGGAAAAGGCTGTGGCCAGCTCTTCCCTTCCACACTGTGGTTCCAGCACGTTCAGTTTTTCAGCCCTCTCTTGTCATCTTCAGAAGTGCCATGCCCTTGCCTGGTGTCCGTAACGCCTCCGGGCACAGAGAAGGCTTTACGGTAACAAACTTTTGAGTTGATACTGTTACATTATCTCATTTCCATACAGCATTCTGTAGTTTCGATGAAGGTAGAAGAGAACAGTTGACTCAAGCTTAGATCTAGCCTGAGAAAGTTTGCTGATGTACATGAAGAAATAGCAATGCATTTGAACTAAAATCTTTTCAACATTATTGTATTTCAGCCTAAGTCTCGTAAAAAGTTGCCCACTCTCCCTTTGTCATCTTCCAAAGGACAAGAAATGTCAGTATTGCTGCTGCAACATCTACACCAAGACTTTGTAACCAGTTTCTCAATCAGTTGCCTTTGTCTGGCAGGTACCCGAAACATTTAATGGTTTATACACCCCTGACTGCTCTGTTCACTTGTACCCAGTGATTCCTGCACTGGCTCGTTCTCAGCCTGCTGCTTTCAGAACATGAAAACTCAGAATCCACTGTGTTTTCCCTCTTCTTATTCCAAGAGGAGCAAAAATTGTCTTCTATAGGTCAGGTCTCATTTGCAGGCACAAAAAATTCCTAAAAAACTGCAGGCCTTGTCACCCATACTTTGCCTTTGTATTTATGTGCACAATCTTATACATACAAAGGATCATGAAATGCCTTTTAATTGAGGAGATTATATTTAATTTTTCTTTCTGTTGTTTCTTTTTTGTGCTAGTGTCTATAAATTTGGGTAGTCTTCAGCCTCTTACTGAACAGCAGTTCAGCAGATGCTAGCCCTGATTTCCTGGGATCAGTTAAGCAGGACCCAAAAGAGATCTGAATTTTTGAAAGGATGCTTAGGACAGGGAAAATTTTGAATCCGAACATGAATCATCATCTGACTGAAACATTAAAAGAGCTCAATACTGTTTTCAGCTCCTCATTAAACACTGGATACACTGTGTCCAAACAAAAGTGTAAACAATTACAGTACGTGGTAAAAAAACTGCATTCACTTGGTCCATTTTCTGTCATTCCCACATTTAATATGCCAAGTTTAACAAATATGGATGACAATGGATAACTTATTAGCAGCTGTATTTTCAAATAACATAATTTTTGGACTTCAGGGAGAATAATCCACATCAAGCAAGTTATTTTTTCTGCATATGAAGTGATGCCAATTTTGAGCTGCCATGAAAAATTACCATCACAGGCTCTATTTGTTTACTAATAATGGGCAAATATTGAATATATTTATTTTTGTATCTTCACTCTCCTGAAATAAACTGCATCTTTTTCATCTTTGCTTGAAATTTTAGGTACAACCCATCACTACCTTTGAATAAAAATGACACTAGATTTTCTAACACTTGTCCTCTACTTCAGCCTTTGCTGTCACATGCTAAAGGCTCCATATGAATGCCAGGCCTCTAAAAAAATCATCTTGAGACTTTCATTAAAGGATTTACATCTGTTACAGTAAAATCTAAAAAAGGGAGCTTTTCATTACCAACTGTGTAGAGACTTTAAAATCCTCGCCTGTTATGCCATCCTACTGCACATTTTTAGTCACATTTTACCTAGGAATATCCTTTAATAATAGTTTACTCATGTTTTAGCCTCCGGGTTAATATCCTGGTGTTTACAGGGGATGCAAATCCCCTAATAAAACATATTCCCATTAACCCCTGTAGGCTGCATGTAGGGGGAAGGATACTGACAGCTGACAATATAATGCTGAAAGCTATCTTTACTCTGTTTTCCTGAACTTGTTCAATAAATTGCTTCATTATTTCTCAGTTTACTCTCTTATCTATAGACTGAGGGAGCCATGAGATCTCCAGAGCTTTTTGGAGTTTCTGGTTCTTCCATCCCTTTCCCTTTTATAACTCTTTCTGAAATACAACAGGAATATAACATAAGCAAAAAGCATTCATGGTAAAAGCAATAATATCTTACAAATTCTGGGTTAAAATGTGCAGATGCAAACTGGTTTTTGTTTGTGGATTGTTTACTTGGATTTTTGGAGGTTTTTTTTGTTTTGGTTTGGTTTTTTGGTTTTTGTTGGTTTGTTTTTTTTTTTTTCCAGAGAAATACACTGGAAGTCAGAAGAAGCATCTAACACAGGAAAAACGTCTTGCAGCAAAAATAATCTTTATTCATGCATATGAGAAAGTGTTGCTGATTTACACATTTCACTTCTTAGAAAGCAGGCAGAATTCTATATTTCTTTCCCAAAATTTATGAAGTACTGATTTATATCTCAGCTGCTTCAAATACCTTCATTCTACTTAGCACATTTGGGATATTCAGGGCTATTCACAGTTATAGGTAGAACAGAACAATGAGGGTCTAACACCATTTCAACAACTTTTCAGTGGCACCAGCTTCTCATTTAAAACATGATCCTCTATCATTCTTGGGGCTTCTGCTCCTTTCCAGTATATTCTTTCAGAAAGAAACCTTGTATCTGACCTGAAGTGACTATTCTTATTTCCCACAAGTATTATAGATGCTATCTTTCCAATATTTTGCAAAAATATTTTGTTTTAATCTTGCACTTGTAGATCACTAACCTTACTGACTCATCTATGTTTTACCTGCCTGCATTTAACAACTCAAATTTTCTTTGCAAATCCTTCCAATAGCTCCAGAGCTCATGTTATCTTGGGAACAGTTCTGAATTTTCAAACTTCCTCACAGCTTCCCAGGACTTTCTTTCTGTTGAGGCCTCTTTACCCTGTAAATGAAATGTCAAATCAACAAAAGCATCTGAGGGTGGGTACATGAGGGTCAGGAGGGTGTGTGTGACAGTGACATCAACTGAGACAATAAAAGGGCTTCCAAGTTACTTAGAAGCTCTATTTTAAAGTTACATTTAAGGGGTCCACTAAACCAATTCAGTGGTCTTTAAATATACTTGACATCAAGAGACAGTCATCTGCTGACATACCCAAGCCAGAAATCTCTTAAACATTCTATCTGGTAAGTACACTCTACCTTTTTTCCAAGCTCTCTGAAAGACTTATTAGAATATTTTATCATTGATTCTTTACCCATTTTTGTGCTAGTGTCTTTTCAGACTATCTTAAAAAATGAGTAAATATTAGTAAGATCAACCTGCTATGTTATCTGAACTAAATTTGTGAAATGAAAAAGTCAGACAGTGAACGAGAAATATCTAGAAGTGAATTCAAGTCCTGAATTTGTAATACTTGGTTAGATGGACTGCTAGGACCTCATTGATACTGTCATGTAAGAGACCACGTTATAAATGCTTTTCTGACCGGGAGTAAAGCTGCAGAAACTATTGCAAATAATGGCATTGTGGGGTTTTAAGTCTCTTAGGTTTCAGTTACTCTGTATCAAATTTCTTAAGTGGCAACAAAAAGATGCCTTTTCTGACTGCCAATACTGAAAATCCAAACTAGAAACTGATATTGGAACGGTGTTGTTTCTGCCTGTTCTAGCATCATCAGTGGTAAATATTTTCTAAATAGATTCCAAATGACAGTTCTGAGGATGATGTAAAAATCAGAGGGGAATTCATACAGGAAATGCAGGGTTATCCCTGAAAAAACGAGGAGCTTAATTCTGATTTCTCTTCTGTAACTCAACAGGGACTGGCATAACTCAGCAGAGTTATGCCTCTACGCAAAATTGTCGGGAAAAGTGTCAGCCTCTTTATTGTAAAGAATATATGAAAGAAACAGAGAAAAGAATACAACTTTTCATTTGAATAGCTGTACACAAGTATTTCACTGGACTTGAAGGCTACAAAGTCATAATGATGATGATGACAATAATAATAATAATATTGGAAGAACATGGTGCTGTTCACCCAATTATGCAAGAGATAGGTACCTAGATGATGATGATGATGATGATGACAATGATGATTCATGGCTGCTAAGGCTGACCAAAATTAGTGGAGTTGCCCAGGAAATAGCAATAAGTTGCTCACAAAATTAGTATTAGAAGTAAATCCATCATTTGCATTCCTTGCTCTACTCCATTTGAAAAAAATATTTTTCAAAAAAACTCTTCTCTGATGTTTTTCAGCTTTTTCTCTAATTTAAATTTCTTTGGAGTGAGCAGAAATAACTTGAATTACAGACTTTACACGTATTCATTTCTACCTCTGTAGACAAAATGACTTCCATAAGAAACCTGGCCCGGGCTGCAATCATTTTATGTGCCATATGCTTTTTTACAACCTCTGATGGAAGACCAATGATGTAAGTACATTATTACACACTGGATGGCTTTTGCTGCTCTTGAGAACGTGGTTGTTTGTCTGTGTATGTGTGTGAGTTCTGTCCCTGCTTCTGAACCCTTTGGCCAAGCTGGCCAAACTCTCTCCTCTAGAAACAGCTATAAAGATCTCAGACACTCTGAGTTCTCACATATTTTTTGAAAATAGGCAGCTGAGTAGAGGAAGAAAAATTGTAAAAATCTTCTCTTACTATTCAAATTGGGCAAGCTACATTTCTTGGGGATCTATACATGTCAGCATCTTTTGTATTGTGCCAGAATGTAGCTGGAACTCACACTTAGACACTAACATCAACCAGATGAGACACAAATCCACCGTGAATCATGCTTCCTTAGCTCTAGTGTTCACAGAAAACTGCCTCTAAATAAATGCCATAGTTTTATTGATCACTTACCTAATATTGAATAAGTCCTAAGCTCCTCTATAATAGCTGAACTAAATTATAGGGTCAAATAATATTGTCACAAAACTGAACTACTTCCCATTTTTGATATCTTCTCACTGATATATCCATTACCAATTGTCGCTGTGAGCGACACTGACGGCAAGGAATGTCACGACTAAGTTTAGAAGGGAAAGCAGTTCTGACTCTTTATTAATTAATTAATTCATCTTTTTATAACATGCTTCGCAAAGAGTGTGTTGAATGGCATAAGACAACTGGGTGCTCGGCCATCCACCCTTTGAGGGGATTGGTCAAGCTCTAAGACACTTGTTCCAAAATATCAGAAGGCTAGAACCATAACAATCTTGCATAACAAACCCAGGTGCAAGATATAGAATTAGTTTACAAGAACCCATAGCAGTGTTTTCATAGCTTCTGTGAGAACTGCAAAGTTCTCACAGAACGCTGCAGAAAAGCTGAACGATTTCTCTACCAAAGCTTTTCAGCATCCACAACCAATAACAAATCACCACCCACTCTCCCTCTCTTCTCCAGATGTCATTCAATCCCTTACAAATCAGCCAGGCAGGTTTTACAGCTCTGTATTGTGATACCTCACAAAAGTTCCCAAACCTGGCCCTTTGAGCCAAGTTCTGGAATCCAAGAAGGGCCACCATGGGCCTCTTTCTTTGCTTTCCCTTGCTGCAGGAAAAGGTCAGTGAGTGAGATGCAGTTAATGCATAACCTTGGCGAGCATCGACACACCGTGGAGAGACAGGACTGGCTGCAGATGAAGCTGCAGGACGTGCACAGCGCCCTGGAGGACGCTCGGACCCAGAGGCCTCGGAGCAAGGATGACGTTGTCCTGGGCCGGAGGCTGCTGCCGGAGCATTTGCGGGCAGCAATGCAGAAGAAATCCGTGGATCTGGACAAGGCTTACATGGATGTCCTCTTTAAAACAAAGCCATAATGGGAAAAGCCAGAGCATGTCTGTCCATGTAAGCACATGTCTGTCTAGCATTGATCAAGTAGGGCATTTCATTAATATTTATTCAAGCTGCAGTAAGGATTAAAGGCTCTGTTCAAGGTTGTAGGCCCTCTGAGTGAGACATTTCACAATCAAATAACAAAGTGTATTTACAGTCTAGGACAACTGATGGGCATATTTTGGCTGATGTATCTTATAAATTGCCAGCATAAAAGAAAAAAGAAACCTGAACCAGTAAGAAAACTGGAAAACCATTTAAGACCAGTTCTACAGCTCTTATGTGGGCAGCATTTGTATGTAATCACTAGGCCTGCTTGTACTCTTAACCAGCAAGGAATAAATGCAGGGGAGCCTGTCTCCAGAACAGGCCCTAGTTTGTTTAACTTTGTACTAATGGAAATATGTAAACTTAAACCCACCTCTATTTGCAGGAGAAGACCTAAAATCAGATGAACATTAATTACATAGCAAAAGCTGCATGATAATAATTTAGGATTAAAGAGTGCAAACATAAAAGAAATAGGATTGGAAGGCAAAGCTTAAGATTAAAATACAAAGGGATAACATTTTAAAAAAATCTGAAGAATTTTGCAAAATACAGAAGTGAAGGGAAGGTTTGATTACCTTCCCCTCCTCCAAAAGATTAAACCTATAATTAACTGCAGAAACAGTGGGGGCAGAGATGGTAGCACGTATGTAAGCAAGGCCCTAACTATAGAACTGGGAAATGATTCTACACCAGACAATTACAATTGAAAAAAAATCTTGTGATATATATTTTTCGTCCCTCATTTTCTCTGTAAACTATCTATCCCTGAATTTCTGTATGTTGTGTTGGGCCTCATGTCTAAGTAATTTTTTTTGTGAGACCAGTGGCTCTCATAAATAAAATTACTCATTTCCATATGCAATTTATTGTAGATTTGGGATCTCAGTTTTCCAGACCTGCAGAATGAGAACCATTAACATGCAGAAATCAGCCTGGGAGAGGAACCATTAGCTCTAATACATTCAAATGCCAAGCAAGACTCAGAAAGAATTGTATAGGAAAAAAAGCAATTATGACAATAATTTTAAAAAGCACCACGTAGAAAATTATTTTGCATGGTACATGCACAAGTGTGCTCAGGAGCCTCAATAATTTCTGATGAATAAGAAGGTTTTCCCAGCAGGAATACTGGAGGTGGGTGCCTCCAAATGTGCCACTGCCAGAGCTCAAACCCAGATGAATTGCTGCTCTAAGCCAAAGTGGCTGCATGGATGTCCCCATGCTGGCTCTTATTTGTTTGTTTGATGTCTGGCACACCTCGGGGAGCCTCATAAACCCTTCCTAACTCACTACAAATATAAATACAATCTGCTGAAGTCTAGAGATGTGTTTGTAACTAGTGAACTGTAACCCATCCTCTTGGCCATCCTTTTAGCAATGCAAAGGCCCTGATGCTGCGAACAAATGGCACGAGGGTTCCATGCCGCTTCTCTGGTTGTAGGATCAAGGCCTTAAGGTGCACTTTCTATTTATTCCTTAATCAGACACCTGTGCTAACTTCAACAAATAAAATTGCATTTTTGTACCTATGTCTCACCTATATATTATCAAATAAAGTGGACCAAAAGCTCTTGGACATTATTTTAAAGCATAAGAATGGACTGATCTGTGACTGTTTGGATATAATTTAACATTTGGGGTAAGACTATTAAGACATTTAATTTTATGGCAGCAAAATAAGCACAAAAGTAATGATGAGAGCAATTTTTATTTTTCCTTTCATTCTTCCTGCACACAAAATCACATTGATGGTTAAACAAAAGGTGTTTACCAATAGCACAAACCTATTTATGTCTCCTTACAACAATGACACATGCAAATACTATATAATCTTCAAGTGCCAAAATCATAACCTGTTTCATTTTGATCTAAACCAAAAATTCTATTCTCCAAACAACTTATTCCTCCTAATCTCCAGCTATCCAGTAGATGAATGAGGATTACACAGATATTTAAACTTTCTCTACACTTACAGTATGACTTTTCAGGACTAAAGACAGCACAGCGGCCGATTTATTAGTGCAAGGTACTGCCCAATGAAAATAAGATGTATTTTGAATATAATTACTTACTAATTATCTAGAAAGCAGATTTATTATGGCTTTTCAGCTTCAACCTCTGATCAGTGTAGCAGCAGTTAAAACAGCAAAAGGTTCAGCGTGGGGCAGAGGATGTTACCAAAAACATTTTAATACAAAAAAATGAAAAGAGTCATCTTCACCGGGACAGATGTGCAATTTTGGTCATCTCTCTTTCACAGATTGAGGGCAGCAGAAAGAGGATGGTGAAAAATTATAGGGCTACTGAAACACTTACATAAAATAAATCATCATCATAATAAATTGTAACAACAGGAGTGAGAAAAGAAATAAAAGAGGCATGATAAAGGTACGTCAAATGATCACTCCAGATGTGGCCTCACTAGGGCAAGTAGAGGGGAAGGATCACCTTGCTTTTATAATCTGAAAAAAGGCTTTTTTACCAGGACCTGTGTCCTTGAAGACCTATCTTGTGCAGATGCATATTGACTGCACCCACGTTTTTTATATAATTCTCAGTGAAAAGGATATTAATCGTGTCTCTCACTGGTGACTCATTGAAACAAAAATACCAATATCAATATCCATCCTCAGGGGAAGACAAACAGTAGCATATGAAAAAAAACCCAACAAGCTCATGAAAATTTATCAAAGCCAAAATCACAAGAAGTCAAACAGAAACAAGACAAATTGTGAGATCTGTAGGTAAAACCTACTGCTGGCTATTTGACTGATTGGCTTTCCAAGCTGCTCCTTACTTCGCCTGCTGTAAATGTTCCTGTTTCGTGTTGCTCAGTTCACCACTGAACGTGTGGCATCTGACTCCTCGCCTTGTTAGCACATTCTGGCAGCTTTTGTGCGAGCTGCTTGCCCCTCATTCTGCTGCTGGGTTTCTAGAACTGTGTGGTTTATCTCTCTGGCCATTGTCAAATGATGGAAAAGAGAATTAATTTAACAGATTCATGGTTTGCTGCCTATTGTCGCAAAGCTGCCATCCTCTATGGGCCATTTGGGCATAGCAAAGGCACAAGTCCTCGCTCTCTTGCCCCCTCTTCCCCTCTTGTCCCCAGTGTGCATAAGAAGTTCTTTCACCTGATATGGAAGTCAAGCCCTGCTTGTATTTAATAATGAAGCATCAGAGAATATTTTAGAAAAAAGACAAATGTTTTCTTTAGATCCGAATATCTGTGGCTCAGTATCGGTTTATTCTCCCTCCTCTGACCCGAGAGGAGTGGGGAGGGTTTAGTGCCACCTGCGACACTTCAGCTCACTGTGGGCACCTAAACTGCGGGACAGGATAATTCTGCTGGGGTATTATGGAATGAGAGGCACGTCCGCGAATTGAATTCCTAAACAGACAGCAGATTACACAGACTCCATATAACCTACAGGGCTGTACAAACACAGAGTTGTAATTTAAATCAGAATCAGTTTTAGGATGAATGTTGAGGTATCAGAGACGTCAGCTCACCTAGATAAACTGTATTATATGGCAGCCGGCCCGCTATCAACCCCTCAATGCCGCTCTTCAGGGGAGATGCCGGCTCCTGAGGGGAGATGTCGGCTCCTGAGGGGAAATCCCGGCTCCTGAGGAGAAATCCCGGCTCCTGAGGGGAGATCCGGGCTCCTGAGGGGAGATCTCGGCTCCACAGGGCAGAACCCGGCTCTGCCGGCTCCTGAGGGGAGATTCCGGCGCCTGAGGGTGGATCCCGACTCCACAGGGCAGAGCCTGGCTCCTGAGGGAAGATCTCGGCTCCACAGGGCAGAACCCGGCTCCTGAGCGAAGGTCCCGGCTCTACGGGGCAGAGCGCGGCTCCACAGGGCAGAGCCCGGCTCTACGGGGCAGAGCGCGGCTCCACAGGGCAGAGCCCGTCTCTACCGGGCAGAGCCCGTCTCCACGAGGGAGATCTCGGCTCCACGGAGGAGATCCCGACTCCACAAGGGGGATCCCGACTACTCAGGGCTATCCCGGCTCCCCAGCCCCGCCTTTCCCCACGGCCGTCGGGCGGCGCTCGCTCTCCAGCACCTCCCCGGCCCCTCAGAGCGGCCGCCCCCACCCTCGGCGGAGGGTTGTGCAGGGGATTTATCTTGTTTCTACGTGGCTTCTTGTGATTTCGATTTTGTTAATTTATTTAATCGCTGTGGTATTTTTCCGTTGGGTTTTTATTCACAGGCTGCAGTTTTTAACGCCCCTCCCCGGCGCGGTCGCGGCCCCTCAGGGAGCCCCCGGACGCTCCCTGGCAACGGCGTCCCGCGCGCGCCCCGCCCCTCTCCGCGAGTCTCGCGAGACCCGGGCTCTGCCACCGCC
>VZTI01003267.1:1043149-1118585 GCA_013397865.1 Struthidea cinerea
GGCGGCCGCGGGCCTTTGGCACCCTTCCGCCCGGGATCCCGGGGCTTCGGCCGGCCGGACCGGCGCCGGTTCCTCTGCTGCAGAGCCTTTAGGATCGGAAGGGATCTCCGGAGATCCCCCAGTCCGACCCCCTCGCGGCGGCGGGGCCGCGCGGAGCAGGTGGCACCGGAGCGCGTCCAGGTGGGTTGGCAAGGTCTCCTGAGGGGGAGGCTCCGGGAGCTCCCCGTCTGCTGCCGGCGGCCGCGTGCTGCAGCTTTCTCACCCCCAAAGCCCCGCAGAGAGATTTACTGGCGCCTGCCGCCCTGCCCCGACAGCTCTGGGACGGGAGGTGTCACGAGCAGGCTGGGCACGACTTAAATTCCTGGTTTTCGCCGTGTGTTGTTTATTGGTAGCACCTGCAGTCGCTGTGAGGCCTGTACAAAGACAGTGGTGTTGCTCAGGACTGCCTGACAGTCGTCGTGTAATTCCTGAGCAGTCATTCACCCACTCAAACGATTTCATAATGAGTTCAGTATCTTTATAATTTGTTTCTATGAAACTATATTTTATTTGCAGAAAATAACATCTGTTTGTATCATAACTCTGTCATAGTACAATTACGTGTTGCAGTTGCTTGTCATTAGTTTTCTTCTTTAAGTTCACTTTTGTCTGTTGCTATTGTGCCTGCATCTTTTTTCTCTTTATCTCTGGTCCCATCCAGTGTGTCACTTTAGAACCCTTTTCTTTCAGAATTTGGATCCAGCTCCATCATAGACCTCTTCCAGGTTTGTTCCTGTCACTTGTCTGGCTTCTTTGTGTAAAGGAGTGGTTGAGCCTTTTATCTTTTTGCTCTTTATTGTTGGCTGCCTCTTACAAATTCGAATGCGTGCTTAAAATCTGACTTCTCAGTAGCCTTTTGACTGTTGACACTGTTCTCTTTACTTTTGTTTGGCTATATTCTTCATGAATCACCTTCAGTGATTCATTTAAAGAGTACTTAACTCTGTTGTTGCTTCAGCTTTGTTGATCCTTTCCCTGGAAGGTGCTCTCTTTCCCTCCTAGGTTTGCTATTGAATTAGGTGTCCCAGAGAAACAATTCCAATTATCAACCTCACACTGTTCAGAGTTCATAACCTGATGGTTCACACTTGTTATCTTTTTTCTGAGCTACAAAATGTGTCTCTGCATCATCCGGTGTCGGTTACCTGGAATTCCTATAGCTCGAACGCAAGTACAGTCAAAAGGAACTGGCTGATTTCTTTTTCCTTTTTTTATCCATTGCCCTGTAGCTAAGGAAGACTGTTCCACCGTGTTTGGCAGGTCTGTCAGTCTGTCTTGGACTGGGTGTCTTGCAAAACATCACAGAGATTTTCTTTTCCTATTAAGATGCAGATTGCCAAAAGCCTTTGAGTATTACCCCTCGATTTGTACCATTTCTTGTCTCCAAAACTCATCATGCATCCTGCCTGTGCTCGTCGTTGCCCTCTATGCAGATGGTGCTGTTTGAGGCTGCTCTTGGAAGTGTTTTCAGCACGTTTGTGTGTTAATGCCAGGGAAATCGGGGGTTAAGAAAGACAACAAGCTAAAGCAGCTTTCATATCCCATATGAAATTCCTTCTTGAAGCCCACTTTTCCTTCTAGGCACAATTGCGTTTGAAAATGGTGAACAGCTGATGTGTGGATGACATTGTGTGTTAAATTAGTAACAGATGTCATCACCGTTGGGTTTTCTGTCACTTTGTTATAAACTGTGTGTTTTTGCAGTGTGTGTGCTTCAGGCTGGGGCTGCTTTGTCCTGTATTCATACACAAAAATCAGAACCTCATCGCGTGCCAATTCCTTTCAGCATAGCTTTCCTTTAGCAACGTTGCTTAAATCTTGGCCTGGTGCTGTTGCTTATCAATGAAAGTGTGTATCTCTTTAAAATATGTATTAAAGCAGAAGCTAATTTAGGATTCATTTCAGGTGTGGAAATCTGTGTGTGAATTTTCTTGCTCACTGAGATGTGTTGTCACTGCTGGGTACAGGCCTTGCTTGTTACTTCAAGAAATGTGGTTGCTGCTCTGGTGCCCTTTATCTCGTCCCTGGTGCCAAGTGTGATGAAGCTCTGTGTCTGTCTGCCCTCTGTGTGTTGGAGGGCCTCAAGGGATGGGGCCAGTAGTAGTGGCAAGGAGTTGGGTTCTGCTCCTTTTTCCTGCACTGCTAGCCACGATTCTGCTTTTGGGGGGAGAAGTTGCTCCATTCACTGAGCTTCTTACAGGTAGAGCTGGGCAGGTTTCGCACAATGAGCCCTAATACAGAGGGGGAGCTGGGAGTCATCTGCTTCTTGCTTTTTAGGCTTCCAATGTCAGATAGCTGTTTTATCATCGTGTTCCCTTTAGGAATTACAAAGTTAAAGCTTGCAGGATAGTCACTGGATATCTGTTGTTTATGCTGCTATAGATAGGAATATCAGCAGCTTCCTGTGACTGCTCAGGTTTTTTTCCTTTCTTCTTTTTCCCACTTGCTCATTTAGAGGAGCTTCAATCCTGACCTGCTATGTTAATGTTGAGCCTGTATTGCAAAGGATGTCTCTTAGCTGTGCTTTAATCAGCATCAGTTTGATAACATTTCAGTGATGATAATTCATAAAGCTATTTTATGTGGCTGAATTGTGACTGATGTCTGCACTAGTTTGCAAGGAACTCACTTGACAGGTATGGATTTCCATGGTATGTGGTGTTTGCATTATGAGCATGTGTCCTTTGAACTGTATTTCTTAATTAGGATGTAATGTCACCATGCTTGCATTCCTAGTAAATCTGACTTGGAAGTTCCTTTTTGTTGTTGCTGCTTTTGTGCTTTGATGACTAGAGGCAGTGAACAGCAGACTGTCACCCCTTACAGAACGTCTAAATATTTAATCTGAGTCTTGGAGTTTCTTTGTCACAACTAATGCCAAGTTTTGTGCTTGCTGGCAACTTGTCTGTTGGAGCTTCCTGATTATCCTGGTTCACCTTTCCAGTCCACTTTGCTGAGGGAGCAGGTTAGAGCAGAGGAACTTCTGAAACCTGTCCTACTTTTGGAAATGCTTCTGACCAAAGCTCAGAGCTGAGGAGATGCCTGAAGTATTATGTGTTAGTTTTGCAGCTTACAGGTATTCTCAGCAATTACAGTGTGACTGGCTGGCTGGAAATGCATTGATGTTGGCTTTGATTAGCTTTAGTTCTTTCCTGAAAGATTTCCAGAGAGCATTCTCCACCCCCTGCTAGCCAGTCATACCTTGAAAAATGCAAGTCCTGCATCTCACAAAAGTGTATGTCCACTCCTGTCCAGCACCTGATGTTGTCTGAATCTTGCTTGATCTGCTGTGCAACCTTTGTGCATTCTATTTTGTCATGGCACAGAATTGAATATGCTTTAAGTATTATTTAAAATAATCTGTTCAACATCTATCACAAGTTGATGTATGATACATCCTTTCATGAGCTCTTCAAGTAGTGCTGTAAACACATTAATTACTGCATTTTGCAATGTCTGGGGTGGCTCCACCACATCGACTTTTAGCTTCTCAAACCCACTGGGTCTTCACAATTCCCTTGTATTTCAGTAGCCTACAATGTTCATAAATTAGTAATGGTTCTGGCTTCAAGTTGATGTTAGCAAATCTTAAGTGTTCTAGCTGTCTGTGCTGAAAGCTTTGGAAATTAAAGTCAGCTTCCTGATTTCCTATTATTCCCTGTGATGATTCTCTGGAGTATTTGCTTTCTGCAGAAGGGTATGAAATCATTCTTTACACCTGGAGAATTGCTGATTAGAATGTCAACCACTTTGGCCAATGTGCCAGTGTTCTGTGACCTGCTGAGGGCATTTGGATTTGATTCTTTATTTATGTGCTCCCGGTGCCTTTTCGCCTTCATGGACATTTCAGATGTGGTTCCTTTTTTTCATGGAAGGCATTGAATAATATTTGGGGCCAGGTACTCTTGCAGGGCTTTTTTGTTTGGTGGTTTTTTTTTGTACACAAGGTCAGAATGTTCCTCAAGACATGCTTTGTTTATTGCCTGCAGTGTGAATCCATGCAAAAAAACCTGAAAAAACAAACCACAGCTAAAACGTTCTTTTCTACTGCAGGAAAAAATGGGTTTGCAGGAGTGTTTAAAAATTAATCAGGATGACTGGTTAGTTACTCCACAGAATTTATACAGCATTTTCTAATTGAAAAAAGAAATTATTTTCAACAGAGAAAAGCAAAGAGTTCCTTATTTATAGTCTTAAAGGTTTCTTAAAACTCAAAGTTGACAAGTACATTTGTTTATAATCTGCACAAAAGCACTATCAGCGGTGGTCAAGGAGAAAAAATTGGCTGCGTTACAGCAAATTGTTTTTTAGAGAAGTGTTAATTGTCAAGATCCTGTGGAGTGGAGGATGGAGGGAAGACTGTTTATAGTGTGACATGTTTGGAACTAAATAAGTTTCACAAGATGTAGCTTTGGACACTTGGGATTGTTTCCCTTCTTTTCATAGCTGTGCTCTGGTTGCGAGTTGGGTGCCAGCCTGGTGCTTCATCGGTGACACTGCTGGGGTTCCTCGTGTGCTGTAAGCTGGGAAAAGGGAGTGCTGTTCATTGGAAGCAGTTCCATTTGTTTGTTTCTGTCCTTCTGTGTCACCTATTGTTTGTAATGGCTTAAGTGAGGAGCTGCATAGTAAAGCACACTGAGGAGCTGATCCTACTTTGAACAGGCTTTTTCTTTGACGTGTGTGTGGACCTGCACCCTCCTGTTGAATTTTCATTATAAGAAAGATGGGGAGAAGGCAGAGTGTGAGACAATTTAAGGAAGTGGCTTTAAATTGGCTGTTCAGCAGTAGTTCTCATAAAAACAGCTGCTTTTGAACATCTTTTGAATACAAAAACTAAATTCAAATATTGGTCTCTATGCAAAGAGTCAGAACTGGGTGCTGGGTGCCTGTTTCTCCTAAGGCACCCTAAGGCTTTGGTGTGTACCTGAGAGGGTGAGGTGTCTATAAAGCTCTTAGACGGTTTTAAAGGGAAGATAAGGGTTTGTGGAAAGAAACAAAAGCTTGTAAAGAAACGTGTGGTGCTCCATGAGCCCCGAGTTGTGGTGCTTTGGCAAAGCCTGGCATGGAAGCAGGGCCCAGCAGAGGTTGGAGCTGGGTGTGGTGGCACAGTGGGAGCTGTGGTGTCCCTGGGACGTTGCTGCTCCTGGCTCTCTGTTCCGCACGGTGTTGTTGCCATGAGTAGCAAGGCTCGCTGTGTACTCTGCTGAACAGGCTCAATCGAATGAACACAATTTGTTTCAACTCAGGATACAAAGTGTCTTTTTTCTTGTATTGCTTGTGTACGTGGTATTGCACCTCAGTTGGGAACGACTGCTCCTGAAGTAACTCCTGACTGGATTTATAAACCAGCTTTCCTTCCCCTTGTCTCCTTAATAATACTTTTTCTGTTCTGACATAGGTTGTAGGTTTCTCCTTGTTTTTCCTGATAACTGTGTGTAGATCCTATAACCTTCTCTGTGTAATATCCTCACATACTGACTGTGCTTTGCTAACCTGAATTTCCAGGTAATACACAATGAAATGCTTATCTGGGCTTTTTTTTTTTTTTCCTTGCATGAGAAAGTTGAGTATTTCCTGTAATTTTAAATAAAATGCTTTTTCCTTTTCCTGACTCTATATGGACACCTAACCATAGGAGTCTTCCAATCAAAGTGCATTTAATTAATGAAACTGTAACAGGAAAAAGACCCAACCCTGTGGTGGAGACTGTATACTTTGTATTAAACCTGTTTCCTTGGGTAGAACTGAACATGAGGGCAAAACTTGGATGCAACCAACATTTTTAGGAAGCTTGTTCTCTTCTTCCCCTGTAATAAAAACATTGGGGTCTAAATTTAGCTAGGAGAATCTAAATTTGCCAGGAGAGCTATTCCATTTTCCATGTTTATTTAAGAAGTAACTTTGTTTTAACGCGGTCTCAATTGCTTTGGGACTCCATATAGGGTAAGTTTCACTGAATATAATACAAGTATATTAAGGGTGGGGTGAGGTAAAGATACAATGTTTCTACAATATGTAGCTTAAATTTTTAAAGAAACATAATAGACTTGCCATTACTTGGAAGGTTTATCTATCTGTAATTCAATTTTTTTCCAGATGCTGTGCAATCATCAGCTGCTCACTTGTGGCTACTTTATCATTTTTGTAACCAGGCTGTTCTGAATTATCCAGCTCTATTGCCACAAGTGTCACTTAGAGGTATGATTGAACACCAGTCTGTTGAGATTGGCTGTCTTTGCTGACAGTCACAGGGTGGTTTCATCTATGAGAGAATTTTAAAGGGTGTTGGACATAATATCAGACCCCACTTAAGCAAGGGTATTCATTATATCTGTTTTTATTAAGTTTTGGTGGCTTTTCTGCAAAAGCCAGTGAAACTGGACCACACTGAGTGTTTCTAAGGATTGCTGTTGATTCTGTTTTGGAGTGAGGACTCAGACATAACTGTTAATTCTGTTTTCTTCTTGGTCAGCCATTCAAATTGTAGAACTGTTGGTCTCTGTTCTACACTTGGGATCTTCCTTTGAATTAACTTTATACATTTGAAAGAAAATCATGATGTGTTTGTCTTGTGTTTTATAACCAGTGACTTTTCTGTTTGGACACAGTGAATTTAATTGTTGCAAAATTGAAGTTGCCTGCCAGCATTTATAGAACCATATTTCTTATAACAAAATACTCTTTCTAGTGCAGGTATCAGCAAAATGTATAGAATATTATTGTCATGCAATTTCTGCTTCAGTGTGTCCTATTTTTCTGTAATCTGCATTTAAAAAACCAAAACCTAACAACGCTAAATTCTGCATGTCTGACTTTTTATCCTGTGTGGCATTACTTAAAGGTAAACACTGCTCTCTTAATGTAGGTTGTGAGTGCTGCATGTGTGCTTTTCAGAGCAGTAGTGTGAGGAAGCTGGCAGTGGAATGGCAGGACGGCCTCATCCTTATGACAGTAACTCCAGTGATCCAGAGAATTGGGATCGGAAATTGCATAATAGACCTCGTAAACTTTGTAAACATTCAAGGTAGGTGCTGTGTCCCATCTATTGCATCTCAAAAACTACACTAAAAGTCCATCCTAAAGGCTACTGTATCTGGTTGTGGCAAGTCCTGTCATAAACGTTGTAATTCTTCTTACAAGGAATTCTTAATTATTTTAAAAGGTGTTTTCTAACCTGATTTGTCAGCTTCCCTAATCTGTGCTTAGATTTGTTTTGCCATGGGTTGCGTTTTAGTCCTTTTTTTCTTTTATAAAAATGAACCTGAATGCCTTGTGTGCATATCAAGACGCTAGTTGAATGACTAAATATATGAATTTTTTGGGGGTGCTTGCTGGGAGTTACATCCTTAAAATATGTGCAGCTTGTCCATGGTGAGAACTAATAGTTGCTTGCATGCAAGTATCATTCTCTGCAGCACTTTTTGTAAAGCTGTGTGTCATATCTTGCTTTTGCCTACATCCCTCACAGTAAGGATGTTTTTTAAAATGCTCTTTGATTTGACGAAATGATAAAATTAATTAGTGTTTTTTCCAGCATACAGTGTTCAAAAATGAACTAAGTAAAGCAGTTAGTCACCTTGCAAATGTATGTGAAGAAGCATATTGCTGGAAAGATATTTAGCATCCAAATAAGTGTGTATCTTTCAAGTACTTTGCCCTTTTAGAAGTGCTAAATGTAACTGAAACATCTCTGTTAACGAGCTAAAGTTGTTAGTTATTCAAGCTTTCCTACTGGCAAGATGATAGGAAAAGAGCTAAGGAGCATATTCAATACCAGCTACTTATTTCACATTTTAGTTGTATAGATGCAGATAAACTGGACTCAAGTGTTGTCCAAAGTGTTCTGTAGGCAATTAATATTGTGGGCTGTTTTCCTGCCATTAATTCTGGAATAACTGTGAGAAATCCAAGAGGGCAGGGAGAAAGAATGCACCAGTAATTAAAAGGCTCTTGGGGAGACCCACGTAATTAGAGGCCTGTGCTGTGAATAATGGAGTGGTTAACACAGAACCGAAGAGGGTGGCTGGTGCTACTGGTCAGGGTAGGTTTGTGGGGTGTAGCTTTGTACAGCTGATGTTTTTATTAAGGAGATGGTGTCTGGGGGGCGGCTGATCCTGCTCCGTTTTTAGGATCCCAGTGTGGCACAGCCTCGGCAGTGACCAGTGTTGATAGGACAGGGCATTGTGTGGGAGTGAGGGCTGGGCAGTGCCCCCCGACGATTCCCTGCTGAGCCCAGTCCAGGTGGTTCATCTCTGATCCCGTGCTGCCTCCCATGACGGGGGGTCTGGAATAAAACCCCAAACTGATACTGGGACACACGACCCGTGATGGGGCTGTTAGGGCCTGAAAAGGGCTCGATAACAGCTGCGATCTGAGTGGTCTGACATGTGCAAATACCCGGGTGCTCTCCGTGTGACCGAATTCAGGGTTTAACAGCAGCGAGCCAAGGACACGGGCCGTGTTTGTCACCTGCCAAGGACATTGCACCAAAAGGGGCACTGCCACAGCGGGAAGAGCGGGGAACACAAGTCTCCAGCAACATCATGTGGTCAAAAGGGCTCTTGGGTGGGTGGTGGAGTTACTGGAAGTCTGGTGTCAACAGTTCAGGATTGCCTCTAACATCTTCCCTGAAGATGCAAAGTTACTAAATATCTTCTGAGACAGGGAAAACCCAAAGGTTAAACAATGACTTCTTGATCAGTCACAAAAATTATGGTGATGAGCTGTAGTCAGCGGGCAAGTTTGTAATAAAGTGTGGTAGCTGGAAGCTGCAGCTGGGTAAATCCAGCCCAGAGGAACAGGACACATGTCTGACCATGTGTGATCTGGGGTGGATTATCTATTTTGGGGAAATGTTTCAATAAAAAGCTGTGCTGCTTTCTGCAAAGATTATTTGATGCAGATAGGAGTTAACTCAAGGATGTCCATGGCCTGTGCCTTTCAGAAATGCTGCTGTTGATCATTTCATGCAATCTGAATTCAAGGGTCACACACCAAAAGGTAGAAAATCTATGCCTCGAAGTTAATTGCAACTGTTGGACATATTTCTGACAAAACACGATTTGTTTCCAATGCTGAACAGCATTTTTATGGAAGCTTAATGGGTATGCTAGGGATATATAACTCAAGCTAACATCTGATCATTTTATTTTTTCCCCCCCAAATAAAGTGATTTTGGAAATCTTTGAGAATGAGAACCTAAATAATAGTTTGATTTGTAATAGAATAAGGGATAAATTAAGGATTAATATTTCGTTATCTTAATCCTTTGAGATACTTGATTACTTCAGAGAATCTAATTATTGGAAAATGGTGTACTTTATTCAAAAGCCTGAACAAAATAATTGGATTTTGTGTGGCTGAATGTAGACATATTACTGTAGTTTCTGACCTAATTGACACTTTTTCCTCCAGACAAGTGAAAGTCTATGTGAAAAATACAGTGTGAGGGGGAAAAATGCATTTGGAAGCATAAGTGGTTAAAAAATAACTAGAACTGTTAGCTTAAAAGGTTTGAGTACTCCAGTCTTGTTTGTCTTACTCAAAATACACCTTGTTATCATAAAGAAGAAAATACTTCTGGTTTGGAAAACATAATGGTGAAATAAGAGCTTTGTAATAAATAATCTCAGCAAGGGAGTAATACAGGAGATAGATGCTTAGCTTGTCACTTCTTGGTGCTTTGGAGTGTTTAATCCTCCAGCCTTAACATTCTTAAAATAGCTTAGATAATTTTCTTGACTCATAGAAAACATAATCTAGGGCTGTGAGCAGCCCTGCGTGTAGGGCTTGTGTGGCAGTGAGGAAAGCCACGGGTCTCTTTGGGGCCAAGGACATGAGGCAGAACACCAAAGGGGAATGTATTGAATCCTCACACAGGTCAGCATTAAATCCTGTTCTGTCTAGTTTGGTGAGAGTCCAGTTTTTGAAACCTTCCAAGTTGTACTGTTCTTTTCTCTCCTCCTGTTTCTTACTTGTTGTGATATGGGCGATGGAATGGAAAACTCAGAAGTGAGAGATGCAGAAAATAAGGACTAAAAATATAATGCATATGATCCCTGGTATAAATCTGCAGAGCCTGTCAGGATGAATTTATATGGTGTTAAAGATGACTAAATAATCATACAAACAGTCTTGTTTGTCTAAGATATTACAGAAAATTTTTGAAGTTGCTTTTTATTTAAGTACCTGAATAAGATGGAAGAAAGTGTTCAGGAACCATATGTTGACTTAACGGTAGTGAAGGTTCAAGTAAATGGTCTCTGAATTCATATTTTCATTATTATCATTGCTGTTCTGTACTTTTTATTCAATTTTTCATCAGTTATTAGCTTCCCACATATAATTTCTCTATAGTGTTGGAGTTTTTGTTGTTGTTGGAAGACTTTAATTCTAATTCTCTTGCACTGAGTGCGTTTTCTAGAGTTGTGCTGAAAAACCTTTGGCTTAAATTTGCCTCTTCCTTAAGATTTGTCCTGGATTTAATTTTCTAAATCTGCTTCTGTTTTAGTCCCTTTTGACAGTTTCTTATTTGTTCATTCTGTTTAGATATTATTAGATCCAAAGTCTTGCCTGCACTTCTACATTTATGAACAAAATGTGATGCTGCTTTGACTCTGTTGCCATGACTCTTAAATCTTTGAAAATCTTCAATTGCTTTTTAAATCTTGTCCATAAATGAGAAGTTATTGTGCAGATGCTAAATGCTGGGATTTTTTCCCCCCATATTATTCTTGCATGCTGGGAGGATGCATTCATGGGTTATGAATGGAAGTGCCACTTCTCTCAGCATTTTGTAAAATGCATGAAGCATCCCCAGAAGAGTCCCTTTCTCGTCTGTGGAATGATACCAGAATGTATAATCTGTTTCCCACTGTGGGACAGGTTTTATTTTTCTTCCTATAAATTGGATTTCTGCAGTTGAACATTTTGCAGCATGGGGCAGGCCTACACAAGGTATGGCATGAAAATAATGAGGCCTGCTTTTGCCATGGGCTCGGGTCATACTGTGCATCACCTGCTTTAAGTTCACTGCTAACATGCCTGCTCTTAATTGCAGCCTGGGACTGGCAGATCAAAATCTTCTCATCCAGGCTATGTAGGCACCAGGATGGAAAGCCCTCAGGAGAAACTGAGATGGGCTGGGAAGAGCTGTTCTTGGAATGTAGAAAAATGGGCTGCACTCGGTGATAACTTTCAAAACCACCAGTCTATTAATCTTTTGTAGGGTACCCAAGGTATAGTGAGTGATCTTAGAGTTGTGGGGAGTGGGGTTTTTATTTCCTTTTTGACATCCTTTGTGTCTGAAATGACAGCTTATTGACACTGCTGAGAAGGGAAACTTAGCAACTTCCAGAGCAAAAGCACACACTAAATCCTCCTGAACTTCTTCAGCACCCAAATTGCCTTTCCCAAATATTATCAGATATTATTTGTGGTGGACTTTGGCACATTTAATTAGAACACAGCACATTAGAGGTGATGATGCTCAGAACGAGAATTTTTTATGGACAACTCCTCATTGTTTGTGCCTTTACTCTCTGGGAATAGAAACTGTAATGGCTACCTACATTTCTGTGTTTGGACCCAGTTCTTTCTAATTTGAACTTCTGAAGCTGGTTTTTAATAAATGGAGGTACTTTCCAGTTCCAAGGAGGATAATATGCTTCTGACTTTCTTAAAGTTTGATTTTTACTTAACATCCATGTTGAAAATGGAGCAGAAATTGGTATATAAATAAAGGCAACCAGCATTCTTTTATGAAGGTCTTGTGCTTGGGTAGCTCAGCAGAAGTCATAAGGTGTGAATATGTTCCCTCCTAAAGGTTAAGTCCTTGCTGCTTTAAGAAATCCCTTTGGCAACTGAACACTCCACTCATGAGATCTTTTCCTGAAATTGAACTGAATTACTAAGAAGTACATTACTCATGGTTGAGAGAACCTACCGAAGACCAGAATTATGTGAATATTAAAGAATTTTGAGGGTGGAAAGTGTTGACAGAGTTTCTGCTTCAAGCTGAAGGAAGATCCTGTAGCAGTCTCCAAATTAAGCGATGAGAATTCTTTCTGAGGGCTTCCTTACATGGAGCCCTAAGTTAAGCATGGCTTCTGGACTGTGTCTCTGTAAGATTTTGATGGGTGCGTGTCCTGTCCTGAGGGGTGGTTTTGTGGGAATTGGGAGATAATCTATCCGTGGCATGTTCTTTCTACCTAACATCGGAGTAAAGAGGAAAACACATCCTAATTCTGCTGTGGAGAAGAGACCCCGTATAGGGAACCAGTGCACTTTTTCTTGCTGCTGGGGGACTGTTCTATTCGAGGCAAAAAATGCCTGAGAGAGGTTTTTCCAGCATGCTTTTCATGCAGCTTATTATAGCCATGTCTTCCTTGGCTTATTTTGAAGGGAAGAAAAGGCTTGCAAGGCTGATGGTTATTCTTCCCCTGGGGCATGGGGAGGGTGCTTGTGTGAACCATCACAAGACCCTAAAACCAGGAGAAAATTCACTGGTTCGGGTAATTGAAATTGTATGAGCAGAAATCTTCCTTCCATGTGTAAAGAGCTGACTCTTCAGCCCGGCATGCCGATGTTCTCCTGCCTTTCTAATCACAAGTCTCTTGTTTTTCCTCCTGACTTCCCTCTTTATTACAGCAGTCATTTGCTGAACAATCCTCCTCATTTCTTCAGCTTGTATCGTGTTTTAATTTCCACCCTACGACATCTTGATTGTTATTTATTGTAGGACTTATTTTTAAACTATTCCTCCAGTGTATTGTGACTCCTTAAAACAGCCTGCAGACATTCTAAAAAGAATCATTTAAATAAAGCTGTCTCATAGTGCCTGGTTATCCTCCCGCCAAAAAAATCTTTAGAAAATTTTACCGACTTGTGTATTAATTTGCTTTGTTGATTTTTGTGCTTGGTGGGCTCGACTTGTCAAGCATTTGATGACCTGTTGATGTGAAAATGCAGAATGATTTGTGATCGGTTAATGTACTGATTAGTATAATTAAATACTAATGATGTTTAAGTTGTCACAAAGAATAGTACATTTTTCCTAGCTTAGGCTTGCTGGTAAAGGGATGCTTGTAGTTTAAAAAATGGAGGTTGTACTGTCTCGTTCTCAAAAGGTTCTTGCTGTACCTGCTTATGAAGTCAGTGAAAGGTGAATTTATTTGAAATATTAATCCAGGCAGACTTTACAGGAACAAATGCACCGTCCCCTGAAACTCTCGTGGCTTTGCCTGTCTGGGCCGATCACTGCACACGCGAGAGCTGTGCCAGGGAAAGTTGCGGTAACCTTTTCTCGGCGGTGCGCGTGTGCCGGAGGCCGGGAGCCGGCAGGACCGAAATAGCTCCGCAGCTGGTCCGTGGCGCGGCGCGGAGCGGCTCCGCCGCCCGGCCCTGCCTTCCCCTGCCCGTCAGCCGCGGGGCCCAATGGCTGCGGCCGGTGGGGCCGGCCCGCGGAGCCTGCGGGGTCACACGTCAGCGGTGCACCACGCATGGCTGAGTCAGGCACGGCGAGAAACCGAATCCAGTCCATATCCAGAGGGGCTCGCGGCTCTCAACGCTTAATGGACTGGAGAGCTACAGTCGCTTATCCTGGAGGGGAAGATGATGGAGGAAAAAGTAAGGCTCGCTGATGGTGCAGTGAACTACTGAAGAAATGATGGAAATATCTAATATGCTGAACTTAACAAGTAATGCCAAAGGATGCTGATCTGGCTTTCAAAGCTGCCTTATTGGAAGGAACAGAATTCCTTTGTGCTCTGATTCCGAAATTGTTCCCATGCTTCTGTGTTTCCTCCCTGACAGACACAAGAGGAAGGTGCGTATTTGTTAACAGGAATAATGTGTGGGCAGTATTCAGGAGAAGGATGAGGAAAAGGAAAAGTACTGTCCTTTGTGTGCACAGGTCAATTGAAATGTCCGCTGACAAAGAACAAGTATGAGGGGGAGGAAGAGGGGCATAAGCGCTGTCGTTGTGTAAGTCCTGGCAGGATGAGCAGAGGGGATTTCTTCTAAAGCCTCGGAGCAAGGCAGCTGTAACTTAGTGTGTAGATAAAGCTCTATAGCCTGATTCTACAAGTGTTGATTATAGCAATCATCCTAGCAAAGGATGGATCCAAGTTTGTATTTTAAGGAGAGTTAATATAAGTTTTAGAACATAGGGGTAAAAATCGTGGTTAATATTCCACTGCTATGTCCTTTTCATTTATTTAAGGTCTCAGGCTGGGTTCGGGAGTAATAAGCATATTGGTTTAGCACCATAATTCTGTGTAGACAAGAGCTGGTTTTATGAAACAAGTATGTTTATTGGCAGTATTCAATAGGATGCACATGGAGTTTTTATGTTGGAATACATGCTAATTGTTTTGGCAGTAGAATTAATTCAGTCTAATGACTTCTTTTAATAATTAGTAATATATTCAAAGCAATCTGTTGTTATGTATAAAGCCAAACTGAAACTCTCCTTCTACAGATGACTCCAAAGCATCATTAAATTGAAGAGCATTTACATTTTTTAAAAACAGCTCTTCCCTTACTACAAAAATAGGAAGCATTACCAGTATGACAACTTGCCATTTTCATGGTACTTTTTTTTCCTCCTTCACATCATATTAAATAGATTTGCTTAAATAAAACCTTGAGCTTATTTGGTTTTCTTCATGAGGCAGCTGCTTTTAAAGAAAATGCCTTATTCCCTTACAGAGATTCTTTGATCCCTGTCTGAGGGGGAACATAATTTCTGTCATTGACTTAAAGTTCTTGAATGGGTGTAGTGCACATGTTCCAATGTTCCTTTGGAGCCAGGGAAAAATGTGTATTGAATTTGTGAATATTGCCAAAATACATTAATATTCATGAAGTTGTTTGGTTGTTTTGGTTTGGGTTTGTTTATTTGGGTTTTTGTTGTTGTTGTTTCTTTTTTTCCCTGTAGGAAAGTAATTGATAAAGGAAGATGTTCTTCCCTTTTATAAACTTTTGGGTACTAGGTGGTCTTACATATATGGGGCTTTTTCCAGCTTTAGTGAGTGAAGGAATGAGGGTTTAAAATGGTGTTTTCTTTGTTCTTTCCTCTCTTATGCTTTTAAATTAAATGCAAGGTGTCACTAGGCATGCAGGAGAAAATTCTGCTTATGGGTTGGTGCTGTGCCTTATGGCTTCCACAGCCCAGAGCGCAGCTGGTGATCATCAACTGGGGAATCAGTTGAAAGCTGACTTTGCAAACACTTCAGGGTGAGATATGGTCATTGTAGCTTCAGATCTCTTTCTTGGAGGCTTGAACTAAGGCTCTGTGCTGGCTCCACTGGGTGCTGTGGGCTGAGATTACAGGTGAATGCAGTGTGGCAGCCATGGCTTCCTGGAATTTGGAACTCTCAGCATTTCACTGCTGTTGAGAAGTCCTGGTGGTGTCTGGTCTGCGTGGTGCTTCTGTGGACCAGAAGAGTTCCTGTTTGCCTGTTCTTCAAATGGGGCAGCTCTGCTTTGGTCAGTCCCATGTCCCCCGGTGTAGATTGGTAGGAAGCTACAACAACACAGCTGTGGAACTCCCCAGTGAATGCCAGTTTGTCTTGCCTTCATCACTGGGGCTGGGCTTGTACTTAGTCCTTCACATTGCTGGTGTGCAGTGAAGGGTTTGTGCATTCCCTGCAGAAACAACCTCCTGGCCCCACTGGCTTTGTTAGAGGGGAAAAAGAGGATGTGACCAACAAGTCCTTCTATGAAGTAAATCAAAATTACTTGGTAGTTCTGATGTCTTCCTTTTTCTTTGAACACTTGCAACTTCTTCTGAAGCCTCTTTACAGGAAAATAGAAGTCACAGGTCTTGTTTCGTATGTACTGGCCACAGATGTATCTCCTTTTTCAGAGTAATGATAGAGTAGCTGAGTGACACAACTTTCCTAGTCAGGTATCACAGGGTAAAGCCAGTGCCTATCTCTTTTGATGTGCTAAGCTCCACCTCTGTATTTTCTCTTTGTTCAGATTTAAACCCATGTTAGTTTTCTTGTTCATTGTTGAGCAAAGTCGTATTAAGGGGTAGCATTGATCTGAGTGCTCATGCTGTTGAACACATAGAACTTCAAGTTTGTCAGCTCTATATCTTACAGCTCAAAGAAATATTTTTTATGAACTGTGACTCAACAGTGATGAGATTTAAGATTGACATTTTAGATGGCTGTTACTAAGATGAATAAAGATTAATGATTCAGCCAGTGCTTTCTTAAGCCAAACTGCTTGAATTCTCAAAAATGTTGCAATTTTGGCTTGCATCTTGTGGCTAGTAGATGATGTGTCAGTCTCACAGTTAGCATTAATCTGTGCATTAAAGGAGGAAAGTACAACATAGAAGCAAGCAAACGAGTGCTATGGCCAGCTGCAATTTGAACAGCCTTTGAAATATTTACTAATCTAGCTGTTTCAGAACCAGTTGATTTACTATTCAAGAATCGTGTCTTCCTCCAGCTGGCAGCCTCTGCCTCTCCTAGTGTGGTGTGCTGAGCTGAATTGATGGCCCGCAGGGATGGCCGTAGCTGGCAGCAGGAGCAGGATAGCTAATCCCTGAGCACTGCCCCTCTCCTCAAGGCTTGCTGGCTGCTGGCACCAAAGCAGAAGTAGCCTCAGTTCCCATTCTGGGAGGTCCAGCCGTGCCTGACATGGTCCTTCCTTTGGGCATGGCTGAGGAGGAAGCGTGGTGCCAGCTGAGTCAGTGTTGCTTCCTGTAGCACCTGTTTTTATCAGCTTCTAGGAAGAGATTATTAACTAGGGTTTGCCCTGCTTCACTGGGAACTCTGAATCACTGCTTGGAGGGTAATGTGGCTTTAGATGGTTTTCTGGATTAAGAATCACATTTTAATTGCCTTCTCTGTTAAAGGGGAATTCGTGTTTGCTCTGCCAAAATGTGTGATAAGCCTGCATCCCATTACAGTGGTTCAGTTTCATTTTCTAGCATGTTTCCCTTATTTAAAGCAAATAGAGCTCTTTAGTTACTGAGAAACAGTGAGTCATGCATTTTGATACTATAAAATGTGACACCTGCAAAACTCTGTTTTCTCACAGCATGGCTGGAAATGTTATCAGGTCTAGGATCAAAGCTGTGCTTCAACAGAGGCCTGATCACATGAGGCTTTATTGGGATTTGCAGAGATGTTTTGTCACCAGACTGCTATGTAGGTGTACACACATACACACCCGCTTTTGTGGCATCCTTGATGATACCATAGCGTGCCAATATAAATGCACAGATGAGATACAGAGGTTCTTTAAAAAGAAAAAAAAAAATGACCTTTTTTTTGAAGTTCAGCTGTAGTAGCAATGAATATTGTCATGTTTAAACCGGGGTTAGACTTTGGTCTTGAGTTCAAGACTGTAATCCATATTTCTGATAATTTATGGACATATTTTATATCTATTAAAATGGTTAAATTATGTATGTATTTATCTGTCTCAAAGGAAAGGTGCAAAGGTTTTCCTAAATTTCTGATGTTTTTGAAAGGGAGGTTTGCAGATCTCACTCTTGCAAACTTTTGCAAGCTTCACTTTAAAAATAAAGAATTTACCTTTCTCTAATGGAGAGGTAAAACAAGTGAGGAGACATGTTAGCCGTGCTGAAATGTTATAAATATTAATACCTTCAGAATTGCACTGGAAGTCCTCAGGAAATTTCCTTTTAATGGAAGTGCTTGGATCATTATTCTTGGACTGTAAATCTGAGCGTTTTCAGCCAGAAGCAAGGTTTGCAGTTCTTTTCCCTTATTCAATAGACCTTTGGCTGACTCCACATCCCAAAGATGCATTTCTTACTGCAGCATATTTTAAGCTTGGCAGGAAACAGGATTGCAGTAGATTCCCTCTGCACCAAACTTTTGCTTTGTCGACAGGAGATCCTGCCCTCATTCAGGCTGGGTGGGGAGAAGCTTGTGTGCCTTAGAGAGAGGTACATTTCTGATTCCTTGCATTGTGCTAAACGCTCATTTATCACAGCCTTTTTGTTCTCTAAGCTCCTCTTCTTATCAGTCACTGAAACCTGAAACTGCAACATCTCATGCTAATGGAATAGCCTTGATTATTTTTTTTGTCGTTACTTCTAAGCAACCTAAAAAGAGGACACTGCTCAATCTGCTTGTCCAGTGAATGCCTTTGTATTTGTTGTGCTTGTCTTAGCTAGGTCATCATTCTTAGCTCTCTCTGTTCTGCTACAGCATTCCTGCAGTCATTATTTCAGGTCTCTTGGTAGGAGTTTCAGGATTTGCAGGCTGCAAGCAAGTGGGGCATTGAGGTTCCTCTGGGAAATTCTGACTCTGCTTTGTCTGTCAGACCTTGTAGCTGTGCAGATGTGTGTCTGGGTTATCCACTACCTCAGGCTTTGGGAATTTCTTGAGTTAAACCCATAAATAAGGAGTGTTGTCATGCCCATACTTGAAAGGTAAATAGCAAAGGAATTGCTTTAGGAATTCTGGTGGGGTGCAAGGACACAGACATGTCTGTGCTGTCCAGACTTAAATTTTTCTCTTTTAAAGAGTATTAATAGAAGATACAAGGATTTTTGATAAATTCAAGAATAGCTGTTGCAAGCTGATATTTAAATTTTAGATAGTTTCTGAGAGTGGTAGATCTCAAAACTGACTAGTTTTGTTGATTAGTTTAATAATTTCAAAATGTAATTGATATCTTAAACTGAGTAATGTAACTTAATCACAGTCTAAACCATCTTAAACTATTATATTATAATTTGCTGGTTTGGAACAAATATCCTACTTGTTACTGACAGTCTGGTGGGCTGTGGCTTTGATAGTATAGTTCGTGTTTGCTGCTTATTGGTTGGGTTGTGGTGGCTTATTATTGTTCTTTTTAAGAATAAGTGAAAATTTAAAACAGAATGTGCAGAAATAAACTCTTGACTGGTGTGTCTTGATCCCCTAGTTTAAGGCTGACTACCTTTGCAAAGGGCAAGTTGCAGGAAAAGCGTGAAGTCAGCCTGTGCTCTGAGAAGGGTTTGCCAAAATAGGTTTCATTGGAAAAAAATGACTCCCAACTTCTAATTTCATTTCTTGATTAGAATATTTAATTTAACAGTAAGAATCAAAATAAAATGCTCCTTTGTGTTTGACTCACCCGTTCTGGAAGAGATTTGTGTGAGTGCAGGTTCACATGCAAGCTCAGCTGATCAGGTACTGTCTCTGTAGAACACAGAGCAGCAAACAGATAATTCCTGCTGTCTACTTAATGTTCCAAGTATTTTTTCCTGTTTGTAAAAATAAACATGAGTACAGCAAAGAAAATGGATCTGGATAATCCTAATCTTGGAAATATGTCCACAGAGTGTGAATGCCTTGAAAATTTAGATGTGTAATGTCCCTGAGATTTTGAAATGCTGAACATTTCACTTATTTCTGTTTTCAGCACCTCATCCCGTGTTGCTAAAGGAATAGACTACACCAAAATGAGCCTCCATGGTGCAAGTGGTGGACACGAGAGATCCAGGGACAGGCGCAGATCAAGTGACAGATCTCGTGACTCATCCCATGAAAGAGCAGAATCTCAGCTCACTCCATGCATCAGGAATGTCACTTCACCAACAAGACAGTATCATTCCGGTGTGTGCAGATCTCTGCCATTTCATGATTAAAATTCTCTAAACTTGAGTACTATTTTGTTAAGGGAATGCAATAAAAAGCATTATTCGTTGATGACTCAACGTTCAGATTTCTTACATGTGCCCTGGGCTGAGAATACCCTTCTTTGATAGGCTGTAACTTTTTCTTCAGTCTGCTGTGTGTATTCCTACAGGATGCTCTTATTTAGTTCAAAGCACAAGAACAATCTAATTTTGCTAAGATTATGGAGTCAACACTTCCCCTTTACTGTGTAGGGTCTAGATATTTGGAAATGGAGGAAAAAGGGATTTTTTTTTTAAGTGACAAAACATGGTTTGTTTCTTTGAGCTATAGCACCAACTGTGACGCAATAGCTTCTGTATTGTATTGAGTTCCTTTTTCAGTACTAGAAGAGTAAATTTTCTTTGTAAAGACTCTTGGGGAAGGTGAGGTGGCTTTGATGTCTACGTGATACAAACTTCGGAATCTCATAAATGGGCAGTTATTTTTGAAGGTTTCTTTAACCAGAATAGATTTAACCAAAATAATTTCTACTTAACTTCTCAAATTGATGTGTTTTGTGCCTGTAAAGACACCAACTGCATAGGACTCAACGTAAATCTCTAATTTCCTGGTTTTTCTCCTTCCGCCTCGTGGCCACTAAAGATCGTGAGAAGGATCACAGTTCATCTCGGCCCAGCAGCCCCCGGCCCCAGAAGACGTCCCCAAATGGTTCTGTTGTCAGCATGGGCACCAGCAGCAGGAACAGCAGCCAGTCAAGCTCAGATGGCAGCTGCAAGGCTGGTGGGGAAATGGTGTTTGTGTATGAAAATGGCAAAGAGGGAGCTCGGAATGTCAGAACTTCCGAACGAGTGACGCTCATCGTGGACAACACCAGATTTGTTGTAGATCCTTCCATCTTCACTGCACAGCCTAATACAATGTTGGGCAGGTTTGTATCTTTTTTGGTTTTGGTTTTTTTCCTTAGTCCCCAACTGTTATAGAGAGGCATAAATTCTTTGTGGGTAGTTAAACTGTTTAAATAGCTGTTGGACTTGTATTGCTGCAGCTGATCTTGCTAGTTTAATATTACCAGTTTGCAAATGTCTTTAAGTAAAAATCACATGCAAGTTCTCCTCTGGTTTTGGCAGGGAGGCCAAGAGATGTCTGTTATCTAGAGATGACAGCTAGTGAATTAACATTTCATGATGTTCCCATTTCTTTCTGTCTTCCTGGGCGTTGCTTCTGTGTTCAGTCTGCCTCATTCTTCCTCTTGGTTTTAAAGCTAGGTGCTTCATAAAACAAAGTGGCATAGTGAGTGTAGACAGTCTCTTTCAAAACAGCAAGGAGGAAAACCTTGAAGGAATTTATTTTGCTTAGTGGGCCTAACCTGACAATGTTCAAGCTCAGCCCATTTATCTTCTGAAATGTCAAATAATCAGTGTAACAGAGCCACTCAGCAGAGAGACTGAATGCTCAAAATGATCAACACTTGAATGCAAGTCCACAATATGTGTGTAATGTTTTCTGTAGCAACTATAATGAGCAACATATTTAACGTGTTTGCTTGGTGGGAAAAGATTCAATACTTGACCTGCTCAAATTCTGGTTGGTTTTGCCTTGTCCAAATGCAGAGGGCACCACTTAAAATCTTGCATCAGGAAAGAAAAGAAATGAAGGTTTATCTGTGTCACTTTGGATTTGGCTTTTTCATTAAAATATGGCTGTTTCTCAGCACACAGGGATATAATCATACTTAAAATACATCTATATAACTCTCTTTGCCATGGTACAGGTAGTAAATGTGATTAAACAATTTCTGCTGTTTAAATCACTGCAGTGTGGGATAAATAGTACCTTGGATCCCTGTTTTGAGAAAAGTTGGGTGAGTCACAGAGAAGGCAAAAACTGCTTCTCTGTCTAAACTGTCAAAAGATATAAATGGAAGTAAGAATCAATAGAATTAAGTAATTGATTTAAAGCACTTGTATATTATACGATACATGCACACATGTAAATATCCAGACAGACTGGAAGTGTATCAGCTGAAATAAAGCAATGCAATAGTTTCCTTTTCCATGCCCAGCCTCGGACTAAGTGGTGCTGCCTAATGCACTGGATTTTTTGTGCATGTGTGATGCTGAGTTATTCTCCCTTTGGGATTGGTTCAAGGAACAAGCTTATTTGATCTTCTGCTAGTTGAAAAGTAGGTTAATAAAGATACAGAAATACCGCTCTAACATGCAGGTTATTTATAAACCCACTTTCTCTCAATGTCAGTCTGCAGGACACTCAGCAGGAACAGCTTGGGCGGTAAAAGTAACTGTAGTAAGAATGTATTATTTGCCTTAAGCCTGTATCCTGTTAGACTGCCGCTTCCTGAGTATTATTTCTTGTGCCGAAGAGTGGTCAGAAAAGACATCAGATCATTATGTGAAGAACATAAACCCAACTGAACAGAATGCACTGCTTTTTCCCTGCAGTTTCTGTACAATTTTTTGCATTTTATTTTTCTTATTTATAAACAAGAAAACCATAGTAAGGAATTCTAACCCAAATTACTTTGATTCTTGAGCAGGATGTTTGGATCAGGCAGAGAACACAACTTTACACGTCCCAATGAAAAAGGAGAGTATGAAGTTGCTGAAGGAATTGGTTCCACTGTGTTTCGTGCTATTCTGGTGAGTTTTTAGGGGCAATTACTGTTAGGGCAAGCACTATTAAGAAGTAAAACTTCCTGGTTTAACCTAGCTTGCATATCTAGATTTTGTGGGTGGCATAGATACTGCTCTTTTGTTTAGTAGAGGGGGGAAAATGCTTGTCATGAACCCCCTTTTCCTAGACATGAGCATGTGACAGTCAGGGAGACAGAAAGTACACATGAAGGAAACCAAAGATTACTTCCTGACAGAAATTAGTTTACCTTTTCCTATGCATTTAGTTCACCAAATTCAGGTATATTCTGCCCTTCTAGAGCTGAAATTAGGTGACATAGAGTACTGGAAGTTAACTTCCTGCAGCTAACAAGAGTAAAGCAAACTTCGGTCTGAGATGGAAATGGCCCCTTATGTATTTCATATCCACACAAGGAAGTAGAGCTGCTGTACTGCTTTGTCAGCAGACTTGGAATGGGAAGAGCTCAGTGAAGTATAGATAAAAGACAGCAAAATTATCAGTATTAATAGTTGTCACTTAAATAACAATTTTAACCAGAACTCAGTGCTCTGAATGCAGCTCTGAAAACTGATAAATTTGAGGACAGGAAGATTCACAAAGTTTAACGTTTGTTGCTGTCTTACCTTTTGGGGGCTTTCTTTGTGGAGAAGATATCATAAATGAAACGATGAAATGTTTCTGTGGGTGAGTGTTGTGCACTGTGTTTTTTCTTGGTGCATTCCTGCAGGATTACTACAAGACTGGGGTGATACGCTGTCCTGATGGGATATCTATTCCTGAATTGAGAGAAGCATGTGACTATCTCTGTATCTCCTTTGAGTATAGTACTATAAAATGCAGAGATCTGAGTAAGTACAGCATTTATTAAAATAATTTAAATTATATGAATTGATTTAAGTAAGTGTGTGTGTTAATTGTAAATCATATCCTTTATTGAGATAAAGAAGATGGCTGGCACTACATGAATGAAATCCATCCCTTTTTGTCTCTTACGTAATCAAGCCCTAAAACCAATGGATTTATGTTCTTTGAAAAATAATGTCTGATATTTCAGTATGTGATTCTCTGCTGTGGTCTATGATTGCATGAGCAGTACAGATACAGTAGCATTCAGTGGTACATTTTTTTTCAGAGGACAGGGAGAATAATTTTTTCAGCTCCTTGCTTAGGAGAATGAGGCTGTCTCCCTGGTGGAAGTAGCACAGCTTTGCTGGTGGAGTGGGGTGCTCCAGGGTTCCCAGCATGTGCCGTTCTCTCCAGCTCCTTCATCCCTGAGCACAGCCCAAGTCTTGCCTGTGCCTCTGGTCCCTGCGCTCTCCGTGTGTGTGCAGTGCAGGGCCAGCCTGTGGCATTCCTGCTGGGAGTGCTGTGCAGGACACCTGTGCCTTCCCCAGCAGGGCCACCCACCCTGCCACACGCCCGGAGCTCTCTGTCCTTGGAGGGATTTAGCAGCTCCTGCTGTGAGGGCTTTGAGAAGCTTTGGTTTTAAGCTACTGCTTATGAAACGTGGGCTGTGTGCTCTGCTCTTCCAGCAACTGGCTGAAATAATGTTTCTTTTAGGAAAACCGAGCGCAGTCTTGCACAATTACCAAATGTTTAGCCACAGTAAAACATAAAGGAGGTCTCAAAGTCACTCCTCTGTCTGCCCAACACCATGTAATATCTGCAGGACAGGCCTGTTAGTTTCAGCTTCTGGTAGATATTCAAATAAGGTCTGAACTTACATAAGCTCATAGACTAAGTGTCTTTACACCTGTCTGCAGTAATACAAGATAAACAGATTTTCTGTTTCTTATTGCTGCCTTCATCTCTTTACCAAGCTCTCAAATGTGCCTATGCTGAAAATTTTCTCCTAGGCGCTCTCATGCATGAACTGTCAAATGATGGTGCTCGCAAGCAATTTGAGTTTTACCTGGAAGAAATGATTCTCCCGTTAATGGTAGCCAGTGCCCAAAGTGGGGAGAGGGAGTGCCACATCGTTGTGCTGACAGATGATGATGTTGTTGACTGGGATGAAGAGTATCCCCCACAAATGGGAGAGGAGTATTCACAAAGTAAGTTTATCCTCACTGTTCCCACCAAGCCACACCATGGTAGAGGTAGCAGTGAAAGTGCTGGTTTAAAGTTGTTGTACAGAAGCACCATTAGTAAAGTCTTTACAACATCCCTACTGCCTCACAGAATAAAAACCTCTTTGTTTGGGTAGTTCTGCTTAATACTTTGTTTCACAGAAGCATATGTTGCTTGTTATGTTCATATCTAATTAAAAAGAGAAGCTAATTTTTATTATTAAGGTATTGTCAGCTAGTGAGGGGGAAGAAAATACTTCTTCAGAAAGAGCTTGAGGCGCAAAATGGGTAGGAGTCATGTTTGCTGTGGGAGAGCAACTAGAAGGCTTTTTTTGGGAAGAAAACAAGTGTTGTTATTTTTGGAGTATTACGGTTGTGTGTATGATGAGTTTAAGCACCTGTAAATGGACTGTACTTCCCTGCAAGATGTGCAACCAACCCATTCCCCAGTGTCTTCAGCTGTTTTTCTCAAGTTCTTGAGTCTCCCCCTCTTCTGAAATAGAAGTTCTGGAGTAAAGCAAAACAGTGGAAAAGATAAACCTTCATGTTTTAAGGCTAGAAGGTTACTATTTGAATATATGGGGTTTTTTTCTCATTAAATGTATTTTTAGTTATTTACAGCACAAAGTTGTATAGATTCTTCAAATACATTGAAAACAGAGACGTGGCCAAATCAGTTCTGAAGGAAAGGGGGCTCAAGAAGATCCGCCTGGGCATCGAAGGTAAGGGAAGCATTGCTTGTACTCTCACTCTTGGGGCTTCAGGGTCTGCTGCACTTCTCTGCTTTATGGTTTTCTCTGCAGCTGGAAAAGCAAGGGGTTGGTGTTGTCTTTCCTGCTGAGGCTGGGTGACAGAATGGGCAACAGAGGGGGAATGGTACCCAACAAGCAGCAGGCTCCAGACTGGTGTCCAGGCTGTGTCTGGCTGCTGGGCTCTGTGCAGACACCTTAGGTGGTTTCTACTGACTTCATTACTTGCATCTCATACCTTTTGCCCTTTAGTTTCCACACAAAATCTTCTCTGTGCTTTGTTTAAAGTAACAATGCATTTGTACAGCTTTGGATATTGTTTTCTTGGCTTGGTGTCCTTTTCAGGGTGTGAAATGAAGAATGTCATGTTAAGTGGCAGGTGAACGTTTTCTTTCAGGAAATACAAAACTCTCCAGTGGATCAGTGAAGTGCAAAGAAATCCTGATCTGTGAAATAAGCATCTCGTTATCCTCCAGTTAGGAGGCTGGTCTGTAAAATCTCACTGAGTAGTCTGATTTTTATCATGAATGTAAGAACTGGGTTTCTTTGCATTACTTTTTTCTTCTGATTATAATTTAGAATCTGGCCTTTATAATTAGCCGGATTTCTATCATTCACTCACCAAGTTGTCATAGTTACGTTTGTAATTTGCCAAGAAAAAGCAAATGCTTTTAACTGGTGAGCTCTAAAATAACTAATTTCAGCTGAATAAGGTTGGGAGCCTTTTAGCTAAACAAGAACTGGCCCTGCCAGTAATGCTGCCTTATACTGGATTATTTCTGCTGGCATTTCTTGGTTTGGGCAAGGAATGACTGTGGCATCAAACTGCAATGCTGGTGCCCTGTAGTAATGTGTGAAATGGACATTATTGTTAGGGCACAGGGGAGAGGTGACTTGAACACAGCAAAACCATCTGCACTGGCAGTGCTGATGGTGCTGTGCTGTGCTCTGTACAGGCAGTGCTGATGGTGCTGTGCTCTGTACAGGCAGTGCTGATGGTGCTGTGCTGTGTCCCGGCAGTGCTGATGGTGCTGTGCTGTGCTCTGTACCAGCAGTGCTGATGGTGCTGGGCTGTGTCCCGGCAGTGCTGATGGTGCTGTGCTGTGCTGTGTACAGGCAGTGCTGATGGTGCTGGGCTGTGTACAGGCAGTGCTGATGGTGCTGTGCTGTGCTCTGTACAGGCAGTGCTGATGGTGCTGTGCTGTGTACAGGCAGTGCTGATGGTGCTGTGCTGTGTGTCCCGGCAGTGCTGATGGTGCTGTGCTGTGTGTCCCGGCAGTGCTGATGGTGCTGGGCTGTGTCCCGGCAGTGGTGATGGTGCTGGGCTGTGTCCCGGCAGAGCTGATGGTGCTGGGCTGTGTCCCGGCAGAGCTGATGGTGCTGTGCTCTGTACAGGCAGTGCTGATGGTGCTGTGCTGATGGTGCTGTGCTTCCTGCCTTTGCCAGGTTACCCCACGTACAAGGAGAAGGTGAAGAAGCGGCCGGGCGGGCGGCCGGAGGTGATTTACAACTACGTGCAGAGGCCGTTCATCCGCATGTCGTGGGAGAAGGAGGAGGGGAAGAGCCGGCACGTTGACTTCCAGTGTGTGAAGAGTAAATCCATCACCAACTTAGCGGCGGCAGCAGCAGACATCCCCCAGGACCAGCTGGTGGTGATGCACCCCACGCCGCAGGTGGACGAGCTGGACATCCTGCCCATGCACCCTGCCCCCGGTAACAGCGAGCTGGAGGCCGAGGGCCAGAACCCCCCGCTCTGATCCCGCTGCCCCCACCACAAGCATGCTCCTTACAGCGACTGTACTCAGCTCATACCACACTGCAATGCCAGTTTTTCCATTGTGTACCGGTGTTTAGGATATTGCAGTAGGGACCTCGGCACGGCCCCAAGGGATGCCTGGTTGCTCTGGGAGGGGTACAGATCCAGCACTGGGTTCAGTGACGTGCGTGTCTGTGTTTACCAGTAGGTTTGTGACGTTGGTGACTTGTGAGCTGGCCTGGCCCCCCTCTGCGGCCCTCGCATGCCAGGGCGGGCTGGGAACGCTGTCGTGACACGGGGTTAGGAAGCAGAGTGGGAATTGATAGTAGCACTTTACAAATGGTTGAGAAATGGAATTTGAAGCCATTTTTTATAAATGTATTGCACAATACTAACAAAGTGCTTCTATCAAAGGTATTAACTGTACATAGTTTTGCTCTGAATAGATTGACCCTTTTAAAGTTATTGTATATGGTTGAGCACAAAACTACTTACTCTTGGGTTTTTGGATTGAGGACGTGATTCAATGACCCATGTAACATCTTGTTCAAGTTCTTTAGTGAATTTTTTCACTTGTTTGCAGCGTGAGCCATGTTCAAAAATTGTGAACAACGGATAGGGGCTTTATCTTAAATTTTGCCTTACCTTAAGCTGTTCACAAATATTTATTTAATACATTTTTCATAAGTGTCATGAAATAGGAAAATGCAAATGGATCATTCTTCATTTATTAATGATTGTAAACAAGTTTTTCATGCAAATAAAGTTTCCATTATTTTAATGGGCTTGAATTATCTGTGAATTATGAGTTTTGCAAGTAGTTACTTTTCTTTCCTCAGGGGAAGGATGGTTAAGATTAAGTGAAAAACAAGTACTTCTTAGAAGATAATCAGCCTATTTCAACCCACCCGCCTGTTGTGCTTTTCTCAGGATAAACCTGGATCTAGGAGTAAGTAATAATAGCTTTCCTGGGAGTTTATTGTCATGACAAAGTGGTGCAAGTGTATGTAAGGCACTGGTTTTCCTCCCTTTTCCCCCAAGGCTAAAGACGTGACAAATACCAAGTGCTTCTAGCATGCACCTTCAGCAGGGTTTTATCAAATTTATTTATCAAAGTAAATGCTCCATCGTAGAACAAGGGAAACATTTATTTTAAAAATATTTAACTGTCTAATACATTACACTTTAACAATATTTATAGTAAAGGATTCTTACAAGAAAGAATAAACAGCTTTATGGTACAATTAGTATAAGAAATATCCACATGGGGACTGTTTTGCAGTGTAAAAACACACCATACATCTGAAATGGTCATTTGCATATAAAAGCTACCACTGATGCCAGTGAGTTGCACAGTGATTTAAAAAAAATTTCAAACAACAGAATCCAAAATATACAAGTATTGCAAGCTATACACAGCTAACCAAATCAACACAGAACACTGTAGCAGGTTATTCCACTTTGTCTGAAGTTACACATGGTAGGATGAGTTGCATTCTGACACAGCTTTTATGAAATTCCTACATAAAAGCCTCTCAGTCCCACAAGTTTCACAGACTGCAGAGCTCCACCAGTAAATGCACTTTGATTTTGGGTGCCGGGTGCATCATTTACAGGGGCCAGGGCAGGTCACTGAAGTCCACGGGGCCGCCGAGCCCCGCGTCAGCCTCCAGCAGGCTCATGATGACCGCCATGGCCGCCTCGTCGTTGCTGGGGCTGCTCGAGCCCTGCTCCGTGTCGATCATGTCGATGCCTATGTGGGAGTTCTCCCCTGCAAGGGAACACAGCATGAGCCAGCAGCTCAGTGTGGCTGCTCACCTCACTGCCACCCGCTGGGACGGCTCACTGGGGGAATATCGAGGGGTTCAAGGCCCAGGCTGCAGGGCCGGGGACAGCCCTGGCACCTGGGTGTCAGAGGAGGGACAGTGGGTCACCTCAGCCCTGACCGCTACACCTCAGGGACAACCTGCGAGCCAGACTTCAAACACAGCACCACATCAGCAGCTGGGAGGCAGCAGGCGAGGGGCTGAGCTACCTCACACTGACTCAGCAAGAGCAAGGAGGCTTCCAAGCACTGCCTAAGGAAACTGCCCCTACAAAGTCGGCTACAAACAGGCTGCCAGGCGCCTCTTTGGGCACACAGAGCGGTTGGCTGTGGGCTTTGTGCCCCAGCTGGAGCCTGCTGATGGCAAAAGCAAGTTACTGCTAAAACCAACCATCTTGTTACAGTGTCCATGTGTTACAGTGTCCATGTGTGTTTAGCGGTATTGAGGATGTTCCTGTGTGGCTTCACTTACCCAGGATAGAGGAGTTGTCAGAATATGGGTACCCAGAATTATCCTGGATTTGCCCGGACAGCAGCCCAGCTGAAGAAATGTCTGGAGTGCCACCATTCAAGATCTTGAAAGACAAAACAGAAGCTATAAAGCAGCATGAAATGGTGCATTAAGTCTTAAACTGTCCTTTACTGGGATTTTTAATATAGGGTAGATGGACTTCCCAAAAAGCCCCTGTGGTTTATAACAAACACTCTTCTAAACAAAGAGAAATATCAAGGGGGTGCTGAAAACACCCAATCCTCCACCTGTTTTTTCCTTTATGCCATTCCAGCAGCCCCTATTCTGTGTGCACACGTTGAATACTGTAGGGCAGAAGCAGCAAGAATAACTATTACTAGAATTGTAACTCTGTTCCAACTTGGAGTTTTATTTCAAGACCAAAGGGAGCTGGGAATAGACAGAAATATTTACTGTCTGCTCCAGCACAAGCAATTCTTACGTGTAGTCATCATAATTTCTGAGAAAAAAGGTTAAGTAAGTCTGAAGCAGTGCATAAGGATCTGGGTAAGTGTTCTTCTTGCTTTGGATAAAACTTCCACAAGCATTTAGAGATTGCTGGAAGCAGCCAGGACAAGTGTTCAGGTGGCTCAGTGCTGGTAATGGCACCTGAGTGCTACTCAAGCCGTCTTAGAGCAGGGCAGGTGCAGAGCGGTGACTTAAAAATACCCTCTCCATGCCAGGAAAGCACCCAATTGTCCTGGTTTGTGCTACAGCAGCCCTGTAGCACAACGGGTGGGATCACTCAGGCACAGCCAGTGCTCCCGTGGCAGCACTTCCAGCATTCACCAGCACGGGGTGTTAGAGAATTTCTGGAGGGTGGAGAGAGAGCTGTTCCTTGCAGCTCTGCTGGAAAAACGCAACCTGAAGGGCAGGTGGCTTTCAAGCGCTGCTGGTGTTTGGGAACTGCTGCTCTCTGCCCGTCAGGCGGTGCTGTACAGGGGCTGTGACCACGGCAGCACTTCGGCTCGGTCAGACCTTTCCAGCCCAGCAGTCTGGAGTTGTTCCCACAAGCAAATCCCCCCCCCTTGCCACAGCTGGCCCCAGACTGTGGGGGAAACTTGTTCCTACCTTCTTCCCTCCCGGCGAGGATGTGTCGGGCGGGGGGGTGCTGGTGATGTTCAGGGGACTTGAGCCACAGCTGGAAGGTGATGATCCTCTTATCCTAAAACATGGATAACACCGGGCATGGATTTACAAGCAACTCAGAGACTTGGGAGTTTCAAATGCTGACTTCAGTATCAGATGCCATAAGGTGCTGAAAGCATGAGCTTCATTTTTGTAATTTCCTCCCTTTTTCAGTGTTCCTCAAACCAGCAGGAGCAGCAATGTGTGTAAATCCAGCCTGCTTGGTCTGCAGGCTTCACCTCCTCCCTGTTTTTGTTCCTGGACAGCCTTCACAGAGTCAGAAGGAAAAGGTCCTGGCTGCTAAGGAAAGCCTCATTTTTGTATTTTACTTCAATTTCCACCAGCTAAGAATTCCAGCTCCCTCAGTCACATAACCCAGACTCCTTCAGTGAGCTACTGCTACAGAAGTACTCTGGACACTGATTTGTTTTTAACTGCTCAAAGCCACATTGTTCACTTCCATTTTCCACAGCTTGATCAAACATCTTTAATAATGAATAATGTATTGACTGTAGAACCAACAAATCTCTAGACCAAAGGGAGGAGGGGTAGTTACAGAGAAAAGCAATGGAAATGGGAATCTTCTCCTTGGCAGAGTTCCCCTGGGAAAGCTGAACAGAAGGCAGCTTTGGAAAATAGTAACAGCTGCTGAAAAAGGACTGGAACTAACCCAGGGTCTGAACTGAAATGCAAGCATGGGTGGTAACTGCACTACTACACTCACTTGGCTAATTAAGTGTTTTACAGCTACTGAAAAGGATGGTTAAGCTTCAAAGTACTGGCTCAGCCTTGGCTTTTTTCTTTTCCTCTTTCCCCTTTTTCCTATTCCTACAACAAGGAACGAAGCCTTTGGGATAGGTCTGCTCTTGCCTTGAGTGAGGATGGGAAGGAGTCTCCTGCCTGCAGCAGGAACAGAACTATGGGAGACAGACTGAATGTGTTCCTGGACTGCAGCTCAGTCTGGTTAAATTGCTACCACTAAACATCTGCTGGGTGAGACCACTTTTATAGGAAAGGGAACACCATTCCCAAGAGGAAATCCGTGAAGAACAGGGATTTTTAGCCAACAGAAATTAAGTGGTACCCACTGAAAGCAGCTGTGGATCCCCACAGCCCCTTAGGGATCCTGTGTTTGACCCAGCCCCACACCCTGAGTACCATGGGAAGTCCCCAGCATTGTGTCCTTGCTCCAAGAGCTGCAGGGGAACCGCACAAGCTCATCATGCACCTCTAACAACTCCAAAAGCATCTGAGTGAATGGACTGCACGAAAACAAACATTGCTGTTTTGGCACATAGTCAACAGCTTTGGCATTTGAAGGTTGTGCCGCTCACAGCCTCAAGTCACTGGGAAAAGAACAGTCTGGAATGGATTTTTTTCTAGTTAGCTGCTCTTTTTAACTCCTGTTTCTGGTAAACAGGTCATCATCATCACCCCTGCAAAAAAGTTCCAGTATCAGTCTTTTGCAAGAGAAAGCTGGAAGGCTGTAACTTCATGCTTTCATTGTGGGGGTTGACTGTCTCAGGGATGCTGAACAGGAATCTGTAGCTGTCTGTGAAATACAGTTGGATCACTCCTTATTCAGCTTGAGTAAGTTGTCCTTCATGGGGAAATTAAGGAAGTCTAATTCCTCTTAAAGAACAATGATAAAACAACTTAACTTCACACCATTTTCTCTCACCTGTGAATCTCCATGATTTCTTCAGCAATCATCCTCCCAATTTTACCTGCCCCAGCTCTTGTTCCACCTGGAATTCCAGGCACAGTAGGATGGGTCCTTTTGGGGCCACCTGAAATGAGCAGATAATCTTACGGTCAGATAAAAGCTCGCAAACCTTCTCCACAGAGCATTTGTGTTTAGGCTTTGAGCAGCTGCAGGACCTTCTGAACTGGATTTATTTACAGTCCCACCAACTGGTGAGTGCCTTCAAATGTATGGAAAGCTCTGGCTTGCCCTGAGCTGTGCTGGGCCTCAGATGTCCCCCAGTGCCAGCAGGGACAGAACAGATCCCAACTCCTTCAGAATCTGGCTGTTGTCCTCTTTCAAAACCAAGCATCTGGTGCTACCTCTTGTCCAGAGCTGGTACAGAGCAGCCTTGTCAGACCTGCTCTTCTCTGTGCCCAAACAGGCTCTTCTCCAAACATGTCTGTTCTCTGCTTTGTGTGAAGAACTTGCCAGTGCATATTCCATTCAACATGGGATAAGCCCAAGGTACCTGACAACTGCAAACAAAGCCCCTGGCAGGTAACTGCAGGAATCGAAAAGTGGAGGGAGAAGTGAGCACTGAACAGTCAGGAGCTGTTACTGTACTGTGATTTCACACCTGCAACTTGGGAGGAGCCTGATATACTCCAAGGCAGAGAAAAGACCACACTGAGAGGGCAGGAAAGGCCACAGCATGGCTTATCCAGAGTGGATACTTGCCTGCTTTCAGAAATGCGTATTTAACAACAGCCACCCTCAGCAGCTGCGGCTCAGTCCCAAAACTAAACCTGATTTTCCTTAGGATATTAACACATCTCAGTGCAGAAGTGCAGCAAATCTGTGCAGGCAGGATGAGCTGCTCCCAAGGCACGACAGCCAATAATTCCCAGAGCACAGGAATTACCTTCTCCAGCCTGGAGCACGCTGTCCATGCTGTGTGGGGACACCGCCAGCTGCGGAAAGGCCGCGTCCCCGCTGTCCAGGACCGTGGTGCTGTGGAGGTCAAGGATTAGACAAATCAGTGACAGAAAACCCTATCCGTGATTAAAACCCAAGTCACGTAGCCAGAGTTTCAGTATGGAATGCGTCAGGGTTTCAGCAGTCTGAGAGTCAGTGTCACCTCTGTGACTGACACCAGGGCTGGATAAATAACAGAAATGAACCACCCTATTCCACCTCAGTGTGCAGTGCAGCACCCCAACAGCTTCTCTCATCAGAGAATTCCTCTACAGCAATTATTCTGCTGAGAGAAGTCACCTCAAGAAAAAGGAAAAGGGGGGAAGAAGTACCTGCCAAAGCAAAGAAATGCATGTCCTATAAGACCCTACAAAGACCGAATCCCAGGTTTTCCCAAGGAAAGAAAATATCTCTATTTTCTGGAGGCTTTAACAACCAGAAATGAAATTACTGCAATTGTTAAACTAAACCCCCTCTCCCCAGGGTGTTATCTGGAGAAGACACCTACTGTCATACAGAAGTTCTGCACATATTTAGGTCAAATCTCACGTGAGAAAAGGGCAAAACAATGGGCATTTCCAGGCACCCGCTGAGGGAAAAGCACTTACGAAACGACTGTGTTTGTGGAGACAATGTATTCTACTTCTTTGGTCCAAGGGTTCATGAAACTGAACCAGCGACTCCGCAACGTAATAAAAGAGCCATCTTTTATTTTAAACTTGTAGCAGTTAGTTGTAATTTTTTCTCTTGTCTGCAAAACTGAAGACAGGCAGAAAGCAAGCGATTTGTGTCAAACAGGCACCACAACAACATAAATAGAGCCCTTGTCAGGGAAAACCCAGTTAATTCCTCCCCTCACCCCTCAAGAAAAATGCTGTTCCTCCTTCATTCCCCTCACCCATCCTGAACCTCAAATATTCCCTACAAATCCATGCAAGTCTAAGATAATCACAGTGTTTGGCACATACAGCACAATGTTCTCGACTAAAGCACTTGCAAACAGCAATACCCAAATCTTGTCAAGTCTGCTGGGTTTCCTTAATACACAACAACTGTTCCCAACATTTTGAACAAAATTTCTTTCCTGAATTATTAATAATCGTACCTTGTCTGTGACACTCTGCAAGATGTGCTATATCATCTTGATGAAAATATTCATAACACGAAGTACCTAGAAGTTCCTGGGGTAAGTATGCCAGGATGGCTGTTGCCCTGGGGAAGGGAGGGAGAGGAGGAAAATAAAGAAAACAAAACTCTTTTCAAGTAGAAGTATTAGTCAGAGATTCCTAAATCTCACACCGAGGCTGGGTAAGGCTCAAGTAATGCAGAAAGGAATTTTCGCCTCAGAAGGTAAAAAAAATTCCTAAAGAATACTACTTTTAATTCACAGGTAATTAAAAAAGTACTTAACACCCAGAGCCCTCAGGTATTACATTTGACCTACCACCACCAGAGGGGATGTAAGACTTTCTAAATAGCTTTGAAGATTCGCTGTAATTTTGGGAATTTAAGCCTGGAAAAAGCTGCCCTGTAGCAGTCACAAGATAACAAGAAGCTTTCTGCATAAAATGCCACTGCAAAACAGACATCAAAGGTTTGGAGAACTCAAGAGTGGGACAAAACAACACTACCCCACACCCAAGTTGGATTTTGTACGTTTCTTAGAAGAAAATTACTGAGGGAGAAGTGACAGTTCCTTGAAGAAACTGAAATAAGTGTCACAATTCCAAACTATTCCAATGCAAATTAAACATGAAGGGCAATAAGGAACAAACCTAGGTAGATCACCACCTCTTCTGCAATCTCAAAAAGGCCCAAATTAAATATTATAAAATGTAGAAATTAGTACACATTAATAATTATGAATAAGAACAGAAGGAAAAAAGCTGAAGCACAAAATCCATAGTATTTAAATGTGGGGCATTTTTGTATGTTCCCAAAAACACCAAGAGAATTCAGCACCAATCAGGTGCTTTACACCTCAAGTCCTCCTTGACAGGGAGATCGAAGACCTCAGTCCTGGTGAAGGAAACAAGAATTTAAACTGACTTTTGTCTGGTGAGCCTTAACCCAGGACACTTGAACTCCAAGATAACTCATCAAAGCAATCTCTAAGAGAACCACAAAGCAGCAAAATAAAGTCTATCTTTAAAATGGAAGAGCTGGGAACCAAGTCAAACTTGAACTCTAGTATTTTTCCAAGAACTTTAGCAACCAAGGCTTTTAGCAGCACTGCTGTGGTGGGACACCTGACACAGACGGGGAACGACCGGCATGAGCATCAAGAGGTGATTTGCCAACCCTTTTCTTTTCACAGCAGGATGAACAGCTGCTGTGGAAAGGAGGATCTGCACCAAATGACAGACGTCAGTAGACTCGGTGAATTCAATATCTGACCCTGTTCTATTATGCAAGGAAGGAAATTGTTTGTGTCCTTCTGGAATTTCATCCTGTATTTACTCTTTTCCTCAGCTCACTTCTCCGACTTAACAAGGCAGCCCTGAATTCTGAAGCTGTATCTGATGTCATCTGCATAGATAATACACTTAATTTCACTCTCAAATTCACCATGCAGACCAATTAGAAGCACTGAATAAATAAGAGGAGAGACGATTCCCTTTAAAACCCTGCACGGTGTAGCTGCTGTTTCAACAGTGAATTGTTAAGCAGCTCCCTGGCTGTGGCAGCCCAGCTAATTGGTACCTGATGCACAGCACTGCTTCTCCAGGGACCGTGCAATCCATAAGGACACAACGGGTCACAGGGAGTTTAAGAACTGTTTCTTGCCTGAGTTCCTTGGACAAATGCTAAAGGAACAGTGCAAGTCGATATGAACAAAAAAACCTGACTTGGAAATAAATCGTTCCCAACTTTTACAGGTGCCTAAATATTCTCCAGTAGAAGCAAGGATCACTGGATGTCAACTTCAGGCCTACAGATGAGGCTTTCTTCTAAATAAATTTCCCTTCAAAGAGCGCTTTGAAGTAGCATACACATCCTAAGGACTGTAAACAACAGCTGGAAAACAATTAAATAAAAGCATATGTGTTTAAATCCAATGGGTCAACATTTTCTGAGTCTCATTATTTTAGAAATGTCTCAGAACTACTCATCAGGGGAATATGTCTGATCTTTTGAAAATTAAACTTGCCTATAAACAAGACAGAATGGCATTTTCTGAGCAAAAGAAAGCTACGAATGCTCCCACAGCTCCCAGAGTGAGCACCAGCTCCAAGCACTCAAGAGTTGGTATTTTCAAAAGCTTTCTATCAAATTAAAACCAAAACCACTCAGACAATCTAATCAAAAGCCACAACCAAACCACCCCAAACCAGATAGGTAACATCAAAAATAAAGTCTCCTTGCACTTCCTCCCATGACTATCCTCTACTTCCTCTCAAAGGGCACTAAAGATCAGCTGAGTCTGCCCTGAAAGCAATTCCAGCAGGCAGATTCTGTCAGAGTTTTTGGTTTGGGCTTTTCTGTGTTTCAAGCAGCTGAGCCAAAGCCACAGGGAAACTGGAACAGCCTCACCTGGGCAGTCTCAATCCCTCTTGACAAGGAAGGGAACCAAGCAACCCCTCTCCAACCAGCCCAGCATAACCTCTCCATTAACATCCTTCAACCTCCTACTTGGCCCTCGATGATCCAGTAATTTTCAAGGAAGATTCAGGTCATATGTGCCTGCTACTTAAGCAAATTCAAGCAATTTCTTTTGGAAAAGGAAAGAATTATCCTTTTAGATAATAAATTGATATTTGAAAGCAGATACCACACTGGCACAAGTTGTCAAACCGTTTCCAAGAGATAACCTTATGAAAAGCTTTCCTTCTTACAGACACGAACGATCACATAGAGGAGCATTAATCCAGCAGAATGTGTCCCAGTAAACAGTTATATAAGTGTACATCCTAGCAAAGCCCAGCCCAGTCTCTGCAGCCACTTCACCGTGCGGTGCTTGCAAAAGGGTTCCAGTAACACAGGTAGCAATCAGGGTCCAGTTTCAAAACATTTTCTTCTGAAGATTACACATGTATATTACCCCCTTAATGAACTGGCAGAAATGACCCTGGCATTATTCTCCCGTATTTCTGGAAGTTTGGGGGATTTTTAAAAAATTTAATCAGTCATACTGAAAAAAATGCACAGTACTAACTTTGAGCTCCACCTTAAAACCCAACCCAGCTTGCAGTAAAAAGCTAAAAAGGGCAGCAATTTATTTTCTCCATGGTATTTACACTGCTGCAAGGAAAGCTGTCCGCGAGGCAGGGCTGGACAGTGGAAGTTGTCGGGGGAATTCTCACCTCTGATCTACAAAGACGAATTTCCCGTCTATGGCGTGCCGGGACACGTATTCCGTGGGCTTCACCCGGATCTCGCCGTTCACCGGCTGCGGGACCACGTGGGGATGGAGCCTTCCAATGGCAACAAGGCAGCTTAAATTACAACCCTCGTTATCTGGCTCGTTATCTTCATCCAGGCCCATCTTTGTTGGAGGCCAGCTTTTTAAATAGCCTGTGCTATGAATAGTGCAAAAGCTTTTGCGGTCTGCTGTAAAAAGAAAACAAAACAAAACAAAAAAAAAAAAAACCCAAAAAACAAACCAACAAAATCCAAGAAAGCAGTTAGGTCATGGATGCAGCTCTGGAGAACTTCAACTCAGTTCTGCTAATAATGCATCTCCTCTCTTATGCAGGAAATTTGGGATACTCTTCAGTAAGCAGGGGCTGGGGGTGTTTAGCCTGGAGAAAAGGAAGCTCAGGGGTGACCTTATCACTCTCTACAACTGCCTGAAAGGAGGGTGCAGCCAGGTGGGGATCAGCCTCTTCTCCCAGGAAAAAACCAGTGACAGGACAAGAGGAAACAGCCTCAAGCTGCGGCAGGGGAGGTTCAGGTCGGATATCAGGAAGAGCTTCCTCACGGAAAAGACTGTCAGGCATTGGAAGGGGCTGCCCAGGGAGGTGGCGGAGTCCCCATCCCCGGAGGGGTTCAAGAAGTGACACAGCACTCAGTGCCACGGTCTGGCTGACAAGGCGATGTTTGGTCAAAGGCTGGGACTCAATGATCTTGGAAATCTTTTCCAGCCTTAATGACTCTGTGATTCTAAGGGATTTTTCAGCACTCCTGCTGTAACGCAGCTAATCTGAGATAATCCAATAAACAATTTATCTTGGCAAAACCACTGTTTATGCTGAAACATCACACAGCTCAGACCAAGGTTGCTTTTGGTAATTTTGAGCAGAAATTGCATCACATTTTCAAAGCAGGCAAACAATCCAAAGGAATGCATGAAGAAATTAGACTGATAAATAAGATGCCTCTTTCAGTTTAACCTGGGGCTCCTACAAAACCCAGGAACATGTTTGGCAGAACATACACTGTTTGGGGTGAACAGGGGACAGCTGTAGACAGGGGTGATGAGCATTTGCAACAGCCAGTAAAAGTCAGTCTCCAAAAGGAGAATTCCTATTCCTCAGCACTGAGCAGGCCTGAAAACTCCAAGGAAGATGACTTTCTTAGGGAGGTAGAGTAAAAGGCTTATGCCAAACTACACAAACTGGCTTCCTCAGCAACGAGCACAAAAGCAGGACCCAAGGCTGAAGCAGTGTCTGAACCTCACAGGGAGTTGGGGCAGCTGCCACAGCCAGAGAATACATCAAAATGGCCTCTGTTCTCTTGCTGTTTGTCTTTTCACTTTAACTAACCAAATGTATTATTCACAGTACTCAAAGAAGAAACCTTCACATTTGGGCTAAATATATATTCCAACACGTCTAGACTAATACCCTGCAGAGCAAAAAATATTATCAACACTGCTAATGCTATGACCAAATATTCCAGGTGTAGAAATGCCATGTCTCCAGTACTCAGAATGCACCAAACCCACAGATGAACTTAGAATACACTCATTTTTTGAGGTGGATACGCATCCAAATATCACTGGGCAAACAGAAGCAGAGAACAAGGAACAGCTCCCCTTTACTGGAGACATTGGCCAGGTGGTCAAGACTGAATGTGATCTGACCAATGTCTGAAGATGATGCAATAACCACCCCAGAACTGTTGGCACAAACTGCCTGAGAAAGTTTCAAGAAAGCAGAGTGGAGAATTTGGCCTTAAATACTAATACAGGTGTGTAAGAGATACTCGAGGGGGATGAGGGGGAGTTTGAAGAAGTAACAGACCTAGACATAGTTCAGAATCTTAATAAGAACCATCGATAAATGTAAAAAATTTAACCACTGCAAATGAGCGATCGTATGAAGAAAATCCTAACAGCCCTGGTAATAAAAGCATAATGGTTACCTTTCTTCTTTGAGCAGGTAGAAGGGAAATCCTTGTCTTCTACTTTGACGGAGGGTCTGTTGCACTTCATCCTGCAGAAGAAGGAGCGCCGTGCTCCGGAGCAGAGCCGCGAGGGCCCGGGCGTTATGTCCGTCTTGACCGGGAGTCCGGCTGCGCAAACACGGGGAGCGGGGAGAGTCTGTCAGGTGCAGAGTGAACCACATACGTGGCTACCCCATAAACCCCACCCTAAAATGCTTCAGCCCCACTGGGCCTTGCACAGAAGTCCTGTTTTTGAGGTTTTTATGTATGTGACTGTGCAGCACCCAGCTGACCATACCAACACTGTAACTTCCGACTCCACTTTCTGCTGTGAAAACACTGAGGCGAGCTCGACAACACAGGGCTCTGAGTGCAAAGATTAGCAAGAGATTGGACACACCCACACAAGTCCTGTAATAAACACGGTAATTTCACTGAACTGATTAAAAATAGAGAGATTACTTCTCCACAGCCAGAGCAGAATTTCATACACAGTCACTCAGGTGGCTCCTGACCCTCCAGACTGGCACTTTTCTATCACAGCACCCACTCAGAAAACACGTGTGCATACAGAGCAGAAGAGCCCCAGTGACACTCCAGGGACAGAAGGAGGAAAAAAGGGAGCTACACAGGGACTGCAAATCCCCAAGACCTCCAGTTATGTCTAAGAAGTCTCCCTTGCCTTGCAGAAATAAGTGCACATGGACATGCCCTAACAATAAATCCTGACCTTTATCATATTCTCACAGGAGATTCTTTCCTATGGCAAAACCAGAAACATATCATTCCGAGCCAAGAGCCGAGTGCTGGTACCGCCAGGGCTCTGGGAAGAGATGCTTCCATGGCAGGCATCGGGAGCACAGCTATCAGCAAGGCCAGTGCTCCAAGGGCTGATGGAGGATTTAAATCACACAGCCACTTTTCCCCAGCCTGCCATCCACTCCATTTCTGCACGGGGATATGTAAAATCAAACAGCTGTCAACATGAACAAAAACTTCTCAGGCCTTGTGGGCTTTTAACATAAGAAGACAGCAACTCCAGTATTTTAGTGGAAAGTGTGCCTCCCTTACAATTCCACTGGAGTGAGGTGATCTCCAGGAGGTCAGGCTGCCCTGCACCACATGCCCTCCAAACTGCTGCAGCGTGGTGAGAGTACAAGCTGTGCTGAGTTATTCATGCCAACACAGAAATAAATACGTGCATACATCCTCGTACTCCTCACCAGTATGAGTTCTTGAAATTCTACCAATCCGTCTATCATAGCAGATGGGAAGACTGTAATTCATAGTATTTATTTTTGCCCTAACTTTGTCAGAGGCATACAAAAAAAAAACTAGGAGGCAGCACTAGATATTCATGCTTGACAACCGATGAAACCAGGAGCCAGAAAAAACTTCAGCTGATTCTGCTGAAGCCTCCAGGCTCCCTGCCCTCAAATGATCTCTCTCAACTTCAGTTTCTGAAGTTGAGCTGGTGGCTTCCGTGAGCTGAGATCCAGGAGATTTCTGCTCCTGACAAGCATGGGACTTAATGACCTGGAAATCTGCAGTTGTAAGATACCACCTTCCACTTAAGCAATGCAGACTCCTGTTATGAGAGGGAATTAAACACCCACTCACCTCAAGAACAGCAGAGATACAGAACTACTTTAAAATACCAGAGTGGAACAGAGCTGAGAGAGATAGCAGCAAATGATTCCAAGGTTAAAAACCTTCTAAGAGAAAGGCTGGGTCATTGATGGAAGTGCCAGAAAGCAATAAATAAATAGATAAATAAAATGAATCCTCTACCTTAGCTGACAGCTAAGGACTACCAAGATAATACTGAGTGTATTCTGACCACTTAGAATGATGGATTAGAACAAATGCTTCATATGTTCTAACGGAAGAAGTTAAACCTTTGATGCCTGGGAAAGAGAGGATGCCTCACAGGTGAAGCCAGTTCCAGTAATGCATCTGTGCCACAGTGCATGCCAAACCCAACAGCTTCCAGGTACCTGTTTCACTTTTTTTTTTTTTTCTTTTTTTTGTTTCTTCCTGTCTTTAAGCTAAAACTTCCTTGGCATGGGACAATCCAGACAGCATCCCCCTCATCCCCACTTCTGACACGAGGCAAAGCCCCAGCAGCAGTGACTCTGGCAAGGTGACACTTTTCCCAAAGGTGGTAACACTCACTTTTTGCATCTATGAGTCTTTCTCGTGGCGCAGTGTCAGAAGAAGAGAGCTGCTCCTTCACTTTGGCAATGTCTTTAGGATGGAGATAATCAAATAAACTTTGACCAATCAAATCATTCTGTAGAGATTGAACATTCAGTCAAAAAGTAAAATAATGGCTCAGTGTATTTTCTTCATTTTAGCATCCAGTATGAACAATCCTTTTACATATAGGTGTAACCAAGGAACATCAACCATCCAGATCCAGCCTCATTGCAGGGGGTTTGGAATGCATGACCTTTAAAGGGTCCCTTCCAAACAACTATTCAGATTCTGTGATTTGATGGAAGGTTCTCTCTGTGTATTGAAGTTATGACTACATTACACAGTAATTTCTGTCATCATTTTCAATAAGTTTTGCAGAATTGGCATGTTCAATTCCCCACCAACCAAATATTCTGGTTTCTCCTCAGTCTCACTTCTTCTACCACACATTTAAATGAAAAAAAAAATCATAATTGCAAATGTTCTCTTTCATTATTTACATACGAATAGGTATTTAGTATATACCTAACTAAAGGCTGAGGAAAACTTTTGAAACTAATACAAGTTTTAAATTTGATGAGGAGTGCAGATGACAGAAAGAATGAAGATTATTTGCACAATATGGTCCGAGTTATAAGCCTTATGTTGGGCATATATTAAAAACCTGGCTTTGGTATAACTGCTTTCCAGTTTCCATCAGTAAGCATGCAAACAAAACCAGAACAGAAAGAAAGAAAACTAAGTTGAAAAATCTATGTGAAGCTACTGGAAGAACCCCAGACTGATGTTTCAGTATTTGCTTCCATTCCCAATTAGGTAATACTTTTGCAAGCCTGAGGGTAAATCCCTGAGCAGAATGCATCAATCAGTGAATTAAATTTAGTTCCTTTTCACCTCCTTGCTTTGAATGGAAACCAAAAACAATCTTCTCTAATGACATGGCAGAGAAGAGCTCTCTCTTTGCAACACCTCTCAGCTTTCAAGAAAGGCTGTTCTCATACCTACCCCCCAGATAAAGGCATAGCCATCAAAAAGCTCTCAAATCTTTTAAGATCTAACATACTTAAAATAGAAAAGAATACCTGACTGTAGTTGAGGATCTTGAAGACAGATTCTGAAACAAACAGTATCTTTCCTCTGTCACAGCCCACAACAAAAAGAAATCCATCTGCTGCCTAATTAGGGGGGGGAAAAGTCAAATCCTAAGTTATACATCCTCATTGCATCGCTATAACCTTTAAAAACACTTAGTGTACAGTAGAATTTCTACGCTAGGAGAGCTGTCTTAACATTTAGAGATAACTGAGTCAACAGGCAAAATGTGAAATTACAATGAAGGGGTTTTTTTGCATCTGCAAACATTTTTGGCATCATTCTGGGCATTGTGCCCAGAATGTAAAATAACTTTTATGAGAAGAAAGAACCCATGTCTTGTCCAATAATATTATGATTATGTTTAATAATGCCTTCAAATTAAAATGTTATTTTAACTGTATTTTAAAAAGCTCCTCTTTTAGAAACCAAACATAACATGGATATTTATTTCTGTGCCTAGAGGCAGCTAATTCCTATTTCCAAAGTACAGTCTTTCAGTCACACACAAGCATGCCGGAATAGGCCCCAATTATGTTATCTTCAGAGTCACAATGCTGCAGAAATTAAATTCTGCATATGCTGCATCTGGACACTGCAGTGCTTCAACAATTACACAAGGCACTGAAGAACCACACTACTGACTAATGAGATAAGCTCTCCACACTATAAAAGCAGTGTAACAGCAGGCAGCCAAACATACTAAGTCATGTTACATCAGTGACCTCAAAAAAAAAAAAAAGGTGTTCATTGTATCATTGCACACTGACAATCACGGCAAGGTAACCCAGGGCAGCAAGTCTGCAAGAAAACAATTCATGTAATTTTCACTTGTTCATGTAGTAACTGAAGATTCTGACAGTTGCCATGTAAATATAGGTTTCCTCAGATCCCCCTCTTCAGTCTTTCTGCTTGAATTAAAAAATGCTAGTCATCATTAAACTCACTGACTCTATGAAGCAGTCTGCAGATTTCTTAATTATTCTCCATAATCAAAATATTTTTAAGCTGAGATACAAGGCAGAAAAATACTGCTGTGCTTCGGGAGAGTTATAGTCACAGATATTAATATCTCTTAATTAAAAGTTAGAACATACCCTGAGAATAAGATGTTTTAATTCATCATCTGATAGAAAAGCAGGCTTGTAGTTTGCTTCTGTATATGGGTTTGTAGCACCTAAAGAAAACAAACAAACAATTCCTAGATCACCAACAGTACACACTTAAATGAGCAATTTTCCTTTGGCTCCTTCTTAGACTGTCGTTCATTGCTGGTGCTCTTTAAAATGAAAGTTACTTTTTTGGTTTTGTTTTACTATCAACATCAGCTCTGTTGGTACTAACTTAAAAAAGGATGAAGCTTTTTTGCTAAGACACAAGTACTGCATTAGGTAGAAATTCAAATTAAATGTCTCAGAGATATAAAAGTATTCCTTGATATATTTTGGAACCCAAAGGCTGTCCTTGATTTATGGTCTAGTCTCAGAATTAGAAATTGTAAAAATAAGAGATTAAAAAGTAAAAACATTCAAACTATTTCTTCTCCTTATAACTCAGTAAATCATGACAAGCTCACATAAACAAATGATCACTTAGGAATTTACATATCAGTTCTCTCATTCCAAGCCAAAGATAAAACCCAGCATTACAATGACATCATCTTACAATGCCAAAACCCCAAAACTGGCAACAAATGAGGCAGCTATTTATTAAGGAGTAATGCTTCTCATTCTATTCCCTTCATAAAGGCAGAAGAGAGTCAAATTAGTAACCACTGAAGTGTTATGAAGTATTAACCTCATCAAATGACAGTGGCAGGAAAGCCAAGCCTTTCAAAACCACGAGGTTAAATATGACTGAAGGCACCAGCTCTCCTAGAAATGAGAACAATCACCAGGGTCTTTTTTACAATTAGCTACATCCCTTTTTTTTCTTAGTAGTGCATTTCTTGAAGGCTTAAGCTTTTAGCATCAGCCCCACTTGCACCCAAGCACTGATTCACTCTTATATGAAGCTTTAGGAACACACAGCAATTTTTAACCACCTCAACTCTTCCAAACCTGTGTGTTGCCCTTCAAGTGCTTGCAACAGAAACTGGTCAAAAAGACCAAAATTGAGTTTTCAAAGTACTCTCCATTCTTTCACACAGAGCTAAAGGTACAAACACAAAACCTTACAAGTCCTGTAGGAATATCATACTTAAAATCTAACGTTTCTATCCAACAACTTGGGACATTGCCTGCTTAGAGCACTGCCCAGTACTGCACCAGAATCAAACTGTGCACTGCTCTTAAGCCCTTTGTTCCCGCTCCCCACCTGCCCCAGCTGCCTTTGTGCTGTGGAATCTGGCAGTATTGATCAACAGGTCAGATGATGGAAAATTATTATCTTCTTATCCCCAAGTTCCCCCAGTGAGATCAGGGTATTTACTGGACCACGAACTAGTACGCTGTGAACGAACACTGAGCATCAGATGCTAAGAAAAGGGGAGGAGTCCTCCCAAAATGAATTAACTTACTCCTTTTTGGCAAAAAAGGGAGAGAAAAAGTGTGGCTTTGGGGAAATGCCATTTGGAAGGGCCCTGCAGCCCCAGGCAACTCACCACGAAGTGTTTTCATGTGCTGGACAGCCATCCTGAGCACGGTGAGCTTGTCCAGCTTGCGGGACATGGCGTTGCACGTCGGCACCAGCGAGGCCAGCTCGTCTATGAAACTGTTCATCTTATCCCTCCGCCTCTTCTCGATCTGACTGTGAGCCTCCCTGCACACACAAGGACAAACACAACGCAGGAGAGCGTGAAGCACATGAAACACTGCCCAAAAGCAACCTCCTCAGGACAAGTAAGCTACCCTCTTGTCCTTGTGAAAAGGACAGCAGACATTCTTCAGACACTTGACGTTAATTATCTGGGTAAAGAACAGTTCTAAGCAACAGGCAAGGTTGCAGCACAAGGCTCTGGTTTAGCAGAAAACCACACCCAGTGCTGGCCACACAGCACAGGTTTGTATCTTCCCGTATTAAGATACACTGTTAACACTTCCACAACCCACTATTGAGTCTGAAAGAAAAAAGAGGAAGAATGTAACATTACCAGAAACATATCTGGCTTCGATTTCAACGTCAAGGAAGTGACTAAAAACAAGTGACCCACCAAATTAGTGTTTTCACAAAACTCTATGCAAACCTAATGAAAAATGTGAACAGTGCAAAGAAATGGAAAAATAAGGGAAGATCAAAGCTAGAAAGAGATATTTTCAGAAGAAACATACACAAATAATTTATACATGGCAAAAAGCAAGAGATAATTCTTTTAAATGTATTTGTTTAGAGCATTACCTTGCATTTTTTATCCTGCCTTGTTGGTCTGCATACTCCAATCTGTTGAGAAATGACATCACAAAGTTAGTGTTGAAAGCACCCAACCCAATTCTTTCACTGCATCTCACATCCTAGTGATCCTCATTAAGATCAGTTTTTTTCGAATTTGAATGTTTATTTAACCTTTCTACAGAAAAGATCAATATCTAAAATATTGTGCCTCAGACTGTGGGGTTTTTTAGCTTGTCTGTTTCATGTTGTTTAAACAGTCTTATGCCTTCATCCCAGCAAAGCAATAATTTGGGACCACAGTGACACCGAGAACAGGCACCCACAGTCGGGATCCTGTGTCAGAACTGTGGAACTGAGATTTCAGTGACTGTATCAACAGTACCTTCCATGTTGGTCATCTTTATCTGTATCCATACCTTCCCTGCAGAAACAGAACAAAGCAACACATCACAAATACAGCAGGACTCGCAGAACTGTTATCCATCTACCATAAAGTCAAAATGAAGCATTCCTCCCATCTCTAAATCATAAATACAAAAATAGGAGTACAAAAACAACAACCTGGAAGGACTAAGGAAGCTGTGTGGTTTTTGTAACATTAAAACATTTTCTCAAATTAGTTGTGTCTCCTTCAGAACTCACTAAATGGCACAGTTTGATGTGTTTGACAGTAAAACATGCTGCAGTTCAAAGATATCATCTGTTACAAAAATGTTTTTTAGTTAACTAGAGGGGGAGAAAAACCCAACTTTGTGCAGATGCCTGTATGTTCTATAGCTCAGTTTGCCTTATGGTAGTTGGTTTGGGGGTAGAGGATGGTAATGACCTAAACTAACACACCACTGGAGATGGCCAAATGCATGGAGAGAAGAAAAGTCTGTATGAAACTAACCAGGCACATTGGAAATTAGTACAACTTTCAGTGTAGATACATGGTTACCTTTTGTTTCAGCATGAAGGAAAAAAATAAGAAGGGAGGAATGAAGAATAGAAATAATCCCCCTTATTACATTTAATATTGTAGCCATATGTGCCCTACTAAGGAGAGGAGAGTATAAGTTTTCATAGCTGTACTTGCTAAAAAGAGCTAAATGCCTATGACTACTCATCTTTTTTTAGACAAAACAATTAGGAAGACAATGTTTTGATTTATGTAAATCTGTACAACTGTGCTTAAATGGCCATTCCTAGGCCTGCTCATTCTGGTTTAATTTCTACCTGTAAATTTTAGGTATATGAAAGCAAAAGGCAGGGAAAAAACACTGGGCAACTTTTTCAAGTGAAACCAATTACTAAAATATTTATACTTACTCAAAAGGAAAGCCATCGAGTCTGAAAAGAAAGAAAAATAAAGTACACCATATATAGGAAATAAGAATAATGTCTATATTTTCTGCTGAAATTCTCAAGCTAATTCATATTCTATTTGAAATCAAAAGCACAATGAAAACAGGACAATAGCAGTGAGCGTTTTCTAAAGAAACAAGCTTGTTCAAATTAATCTACTTTCTGAAAGAATAATTCTGCTTTTTAAGAAAAGAGCATAGTTCATTACACTTAGTGTGAAAAACTAATAAAATAACTAACCTAAATTATGTTATGCAAATCATTGAGATATTGTTTCATCTTCAGAAAGGAAAGATCTGTGCTTTATGCATGTTGTCCTTGTGGTTAGATAAATGGGATTTCAGAGGACTCTAAGGCCAGAAATAAAAAAATAAAAATAAAGTATCCCAAGTTTCTCAGTTTTTGATTCTTGCCCAGCAGGAGAGACGCACACTTGGCTTTAGCCTGAAGTCCCAGGCTGAACTTTACACAGACTTTATCATACCATAAGGAAATTAAACAGAATTTCTACGTGCAAACTAACTCCTGGCATCACTTCAAGACTGTAAAGTGACCTGAAATACCACTGAGCTTTACCATGATAAGAGGCTGTGTTTTATAAAAGCCTTATGAAAAAGTCTTCTCATCTCAGCCATTAATGCACTAGTTATTCCTGTTCAACACTGGATACAAGCCTTCTTAAAAATAAACATGGTAGTCTTTCAGGTATTATTCACTGTACTCTTAGATCAATTATCTTTGTGACCAGTTTTAAAATAATACTAATAATAAAGCTAAATATTTTCTTCATCTCCTGAGTTATTGTCTTAGCCACTGACTCCTGATGCTCACAATTAAACAGCACTTGTGACAGCACCTTTAGCTCTGGGATGTTCGTTGTTAAACACCCCCAGAAAGCAAAATGTAAAAGAGGTACAAGGTAAGTTACTAATGCATCAGGGTAATGTGTTCTCTCATCATGTAATATTTCAATTGAAAACATTACTCCCAAGAAAATAAATTTACTGTTCATAGTCCTGTGCATGAAGTCTTGGATTACAGCATTTGACCAGCCCTTGCTGAAATGACAGCAATAGGCTGGGCAGGAATTTTCCTGGAGGAGTTGCAGGAGAAAGAACTAAAAAGCTGTTGTGGAGAGCTGAAAGTGCAGCTGATGACTCCTCTTGCTCGTACTCATGAGGTGAACAAAGAACCCCCCTAAAACACTGCTTCTGCCTCCCTTACTCCCTGGCTTCACTGGTATGTGAAGCACCAAACTGGACACTTGGATAATTTATGTAACGAAATCATTAACAGGCAGCAGAAGTTGGAACAGTAGCATTTCTGACCATTTTCCCATACATACATCTATATAAGGAGGGATCAAGGCAGTCTACCTTAAGTTCTACTTTCAAAGAGGAACAATTACTAGCCACCATTTACTTTGCAACACAACATGAACTGTGGTATGACTACAGCCGTTGTAAACTTATTTCACTAAGGATTCAAGGAAACAGTGTTTTCACACATTTTTAAAAAATGCACACAGAACCTAAAGGGCAGAATTATAACTTACAAGAACAAGCTGTCTTTTGGAAAAGAGGACTTGAGTAATGCTTCCTACCCAGAGGAATAAAGATGGAGAAATCCTTTCTAGAGAAGAGGAAGTTGGTAAGATTGAGGCTGTTCACTCAATTTTGTAGTAGTCAATTCAACTAGAGGGACACATGTGCTTTTCAGGGAGACTAAAGGCAGTTCAGAGAAGTATTTAAAGTTTTGTGCATAAGTTCTCCTAAAAAGAATCTAATTCTTAATTATCACACTCAGCATGGATTATAAATTCTGCCCCTCCTCATAAAAAGAGCTGCCAACAATCCAAAGGCCCCCAGCAATAAAATCTGTGCTAAGTTACATAAAAGTGGACTCTGTGGCTGGATGAACAATGGATGTGGCCACTCACAAGCTCCCCTGCAGCCACGCATTGTAAAGTTACAATGCAGAGGAGGCTTGCACAGGGACTTGCAGTGAGTAGGTTGCTCTTGGTGTTGCTCTTGGTGTATAAAGCCCAGGAGACATTACAGGTCTGGGAGTCTGGCAAACTCTGCCGTGCCCTTCGCTGTTCTAAAGCAGAGTTGGTGGGATTTCTTTCTACAGTTGGGAACCAATACAAGATTAAACCAGTTGATTAAAAGAAAGGCAGCTCTAATACCTCAAACCAGAGACTATTCAGATTCATATTCAAATGAGAGCCCAAAATAGCTTCATCAGGCAAAGGTTGGCAGCACATTGATAGGAAGTGACTAAATAGGCATAAAATAGGTGAAGAAAAGGAACTATTCCTAGTTTTGCTTCCGCTTTTCAATAAATTTATTATCTTCTCCCTCTGTTAGTCAGACACTGTATTTCCTATGTAAATGGTCAATATAATCAACCTTCACACTGTACATTTCATCAGTCCTAATTCCACTCCCCCACCAGCCAGAAGTTTTTCTCCTCAGCCTTACCCCATGTGATAGCCCTCAATTCTAGCTGCACTGACAGCTTTATTTTTATTATTAAATAATGAACTTGCCTCTTAGTGCACAGTAGCTTTCTTCTTTATTAAAACCTTTAAAGCAGGTTGTAAAGAAGAGGTTATTTAAAAATTGCTATAAATATTTCTGTAGTCTTCCCCACTGTATTGTTGTGTTACCACCTCCTTTTAGCAGTGCTAAATCAAGAGAAATCCAACTTACTGATAATCGGTTGAGCTTCCCTTTCTTTTCCTATTACAGTCCATTCCTGAAGTGCTAAGGGAACTGGAGATCAAGTCAGCAGGGTCTGGTGACATAAAGTCACTAATTGTAGAAGATATGTCCATCCTTTGGTCTGCCATTGGACTGTCTAACATTAGGGAAGAAATAAAAAACAACCCACCAACCAAAAAACCACTGCATTAATATAAGCAGACACTTACATATTTTTAACCAGAAAAGTTATCTCAAATTTAGCATTCTTAAAAAACTGTAACAATCAGTTTCTATTATTTCCTCTTGCTGTAAAAATAACAAGTAATTTCTCCTTTTCCAGTTACTGCTGTATTGAGTATTGCACACAAACCATGACCACTCTCAAAACACATTGTGTAGCACAATTGTTGTTAAAGATTTGTCAGCATGATCTTGAACTGAACCAGATTTATTCTCATGTTACCTGGCCAGCCAATTGCTTCTACCTAGCAGAAATATTTCTGACAGGGAACACTTGCTTTAGTGTCTCTTTGCATTTGAAGATCATATCAGAACAGTTCACAAACTTTTAAAAGTTCTGATTCCACTGAATTTCATGGAACAGAATTAAGATGATTTCCATAGAAATAAATACGTCCACCACAGCAGACCCCTCAAATAACCTAATAACCCAGTGATGGTCTAAGAAGGTTAAAGGTACAAATTAATCTAATTGGCTTTTTCAGCTAAAACATACATTTTTTAATCCTCTAGACTGCAAATAATTACATTGTTGGAAGAAACCCTGTGAAAAGTTCACTGCTAAATAGCATCAATTGTGAAAGAGAAGACGTTTTACCTGAAGGCCTGTCTTGGAAGCCTAAATCCACTTGGGCAAAGATGATGATGCTCAGCCCAAAGCAGCTGATAATCTTAGAACTCTTCCATGCCTCATGTTCTGTTGGTCAAATACTTTCAAAAACCTGAATGGGAGGAAAACCAGCAAGCTTAAGAAACACCTTAAAACCAATTGTTTTAGACACAGTTTACAAAAGCAATAGATGTTTCCAACTCAGGGATCGAATTTCATTTCTTACAAAGTGTAGAAGTTATCCATCCTTCAAAAGAGTTAGAGTTGGGATGTGCATCTCCAATGGACCAAGCTTTGGGCAGAAGGAATCTCTTTGGCACCACTTCCTTTTGGGCCCTTTTTACCATTCTCTGATCTATAAAGCCCCTCTGCTCATAATGATCACATGATGACAATCAGGAGCCATTTGCTGTCAGATGCTGCCAGAATGAGATAAATTGCTGCCACAGTGCAAAGGACAGACTGACCCTTCACTCCTGACCGCCTTCCTCTAAGGACGGCCGTAAGTTTGGGCTTGGCTTATTGTTTTGTTTACCACTGTAACAGCAGCTGGCATCTTTGAAGGACAGGGGTTAAACATGGTTTTATTCTGAAGGCTTCAAGTTGTGAAGGTGTCCCACACCACAACTCACACCCTCAAGCGTGTCTCCCAACCATACTATAAACATGTGGATGCCCTTCCCTTCCACACTGCTGTCACAAAACAAGTTTTTCAGCAAAACTTACTACGGAAGATTTAGAAACTGTTCTACATTTTCCTCCTGCAAGAAAACTTCCAAAGTCTATTGGACACACAGTTTTCTGGTTGATGCATCTGTGAGCATCCTGACTGCCTTTCCAACCTGTGACAGCAGAACTTCCCAAGCACACAGAACAAGCAGCTCCCATGACACTCTCAGAAGTTTACACCTCAAACAACCAATATCCTGTCAACATGGTCACACTAACCAATACTGCTGAAGCACATATGTAGACATCTTTTGAGTTATTAGCCAAAAAAAATCCAAAGTTATTTGTTATCACTTTCTTCAGCTCTGCCAGAATAGCAAATTCAGAATTTCACAAGCCTAAATTATCTGTTTTTCTGGTCCTGTTATGGTAATAACAGTCAGGATTGCAGCCCTGCAGCGTAAGGTCAGGCAAGTCATTGCCTTCGTACCACCAACTTCTGAACAGAGCATCAGTGTTGTTCCTGAAGCAGAGCATCCAAACTGTTGCTGAGGGATCACTGTCCATCTCACCCAACAACTTCTCTGTGGTCCTTTCCCAAATAACCCGACCCCTTTTCCATTTTTGAGAATGTGTCATGTACTGGTACAGACACATTAAGAAGCCAGCTGGCACCAAAACTGACCAAAGCTAAATGAGTACAAATTTAAGTCAAATTATGAAATGCCATTGAATCCACAACCACATTTGTTTTGCAAGGCTTTCATTCACACCCACAGCTATTTGTATGTCAGGCCCTACTGTCTCCCTATGCCAGCCTTTTCCCAGTTGTCTGCTTTGTCTCTCTTACCCCAAGCAGTCCAACAGCTACAGACTCGATTGTGTTACTGTGGTGTATGAGACTACTGCATCTCAACTTACCAGTCAAACCAGTCACTGGCCATTTCTCTGTGCTTGATTCAGACCCAAACCCACTACCTTCAGTCCCAGCTGATGTGCAGAAATTAGTTATAGCTAAACTTTGTGTGTTTCTGAACACCTCTCTATGTGAGGGTGCCTGCTGAACTCACATTTTACTGCATTAGATAATTTCATGGACCATCTATGATGACCTCAGACAGAAGGCTGAGATGAGCTGGAATGAACAAAGCAAAATGGGGGTGGAGGAAAAAGGGTCTGTAAGTTTACCACAGTCCTTTCCCTTTAAGAATGCCTGCAACAGTCAACATTTTAGCTTCAGAATCAGAACACTGCACAAGTCACTGTGCAGTAATGCAAAAAACAAATTGTTCATCTCAAGCAAAATTTTCATATCAGTTTTATGGAAAAAAATCTTGAAATCAAGTATCCATTCAGCTGTGCTATTTTATACCTGCCTATATGTGATAGTTTCAAAGCAGCTATTTAAGTGTCCTGACCATTTAAGCAGAAAAAAAACACATCAAGAGCATTATTCTCAATTTCTTTTCCAGTCAGCCCTTTCTCTACCGTGTCCCAAATGCTCATCGTTCTAACAATCACAGTTCTACATTTTAGCATTACAGGAGTTAAGAACCATGCATGTCTCTTGAAATGAGTTTTAAAGCTAAGAAAATGTCAACTCAATGATCAGAGCAAAAATCAGCATGCCCCACTAAATAGTGAACAGTTCAGAGAAATGTTTTTTTCACAAGGCTTGTTTAAAATTCTGGGAAATTGAATATTTTACTGGTTTTTAAGCCTCCATCTGCTGGATGTTCAGTGCCTAAAAAAAATTCTCACTGAGAAGGAACACAAAAGTTACCCATGTATATAAGAAGCAAAGTTCAAACCTTCCATTTATGATGCCAAACCTGTTGCCAAAGTACTCTAAGGACCTACTTGAAAAAAATGCCATGGAGTCTACTTCCCGATAGGATTCTCCTGCAGAGGAGAATCAAATGATATTTTGTCACTGTATCCATGACAGTTTGTCTTCACAGGCCGCTTGGGACTACTTCCTTCAGGATTCCCCCTCCTTGCATTCCATCTTTCTCTGATCCCCTGAAACAAGGCTAATGAGACAGTAAAAAGAAATCTTACTGTTCGTCCCCTAAAAAAAAGTGAGATGACACGTGACCAGCTTAATCATGCAGCAAAGCTGATCACGAGTACACAAACACCTCTGAGCAAATCAAGGTCACAGCTAAAGTAGGTCAACCCCATGAGCCAAGCACCCACCCGGGAGTCAGGACCTCTTTACACAATCAGTTCTGTTTACCCCCAGGCAAGAGGCAGCTATGTCCAATGCATGCATGGATTTATTCTGAAAGAAATGCAATTCATAACTTTATGAATCACAAGTGTCTCGTATCTCAAAAGCACAGTTTCGCAATGACAGAGGAATACTGTGGTGTGGTTTCCTGAAGAAGCCATTGAAAAGATACTCATTGTCCCTATGGGTAATGACTGAACCAAAAACAGCTCCAAAAAGGAAATCATCTACTTCCCTTTGCAGCAGTATTCCATTGCTGGAGTTAAGTGTCACAGTACAAACTGGTACAAAACAGAAAAAGAGGTTATTTATCTTCCCTAGCAGCAGTTTGCGGCTGCTGGAGGCTCCCGATGCGCACACTCAGTCATGGGGGAGATTTCAGCTCAGCAGCACGAGGACTCCAAGTGTCCCTGGGATGATTTCAAGATGCAGACCAGCATCCATGGGCACAATGCTGCAAGTAACAAGCAGGTCCTACATCAGAGCCTTTCTTATGGAATACTCCATAGGAATCACAGGAAGATCTTTGAACTAAAGCAGGGTAGTTTCCTTCGCCCTCAGTACTTAACGAGCAGCTGTCCCAATACTTCATACCTTCCCAATATATTGATACTATTTGGTTTTAATGGCTCCCTACCACTATTTGCAAGTACTCTGCACTCCCAGAAGACAAAAAGCAGTGTGGCTTTCTCTCACATGCAGATTCATCTCATCACACTCTCTGGTGCAAAGAAGGGATTTTTACCCTGGTTTGTTTGTTGAGGTCACCCTGTTACCACCAAGTCCTCAGCATGTCCACCAGCCCCTGGCAGCCTGTGATCCACATCTGAGTTTTGGAACTCCTCCTGACATCAGCAGCTCATGACCCTGACCACACACCCAGAGCTGCTCCAGCCTCCAGCCGCTCACAACAGGGCACAGGGATGCCCTGCTCTGTGGAAGGCAAAGGCACAGCCCTCAGCTGCCCAAGAGACCCCCTCTTCCAACAGCTGCTCCCCATCTTTCCTAAGGAAAAAGTAGCAGGCTGGAGGGAACCAGCCCATGAATTTTAACCAGCCACAAAGCTACAAGATAAACAATTTTGACATGTAGGGGAAAAAAGTCTCCAATAAACAGAAGAAAAACTCCATGTGCAGTTTCTCAATAGACCAATCTGTCCAGGTACACTCCCACACCAAAACCATCTGTTCATCAGTAGAGCCTCTGAGAAAGCAGAGCAGGTCAGATCATGGCAGCACCTCACAGCTTTCCAGACTCTCATAGTGGTGATGGAGACACAGAACAATGCATTTTATCTTGTTCACAGAACACTGAGACTTCCAGATCAAGAGAGGTTTTGGTTCCTATCTCTCCTTGTTTATGAGGGAAAGTACCTACAGTCTTTAATCCCAGCTACTTTAACAAAGGACTTCTCTGTTGCCTCAAAACCAAGAGTCAGCGGTAACTAAAGTAACTTTCTCTTGCACGGAGGAGCTCAAAACTAGACCCAGAACACAGAAGTGTCTCAGCAGTGCTCAGTAAATGGGAAGGATCACTTCCCTCAGCCTGTTGGCAGCACAACTCCTAACGCAATCCAGGAGGCTCTTGGCCTTCTTTGCTGCAAGGGCACCACTGCTGGCTTGTGAACCATCAATATCTTTTCTGCCAAGCTTTCTTCCAGCTGCTCAGTCCCTAATCTGTACTCAGACATGGGGTTTTTCCTCTCCAGGAAACATTCCTTGGCATGTCCCTTCGCTAACTTCCTAGGGTTCTTCATAAGGTTCTTGGTGACCCTTTCCTCTGGTCTGTAGAGATCCCCCTGCTTGGTAGCACACTCATGTGGTATCTCAGACACTCCTTCCAGGTTTGGATTTGTCTGCAGCTCTAAGTATAAGGATTCAGACAGCATGGAAGGAAAGGAAAACAGGCGGGTTCTGGAAAGAGAGCCCAACAGAATTAAGCTCCAAAAATGCTAGCTCGTGCTCTTCTCTCAGTGAAGCAGATAAATACATGTTTCAAGGGTGTGTAGTCACATGGGAAGGCCTTATGGATAGAAGTATGGAACACCTTCATAGAAGAAAAGAAAAAATGGATCAAAACCAAAGCCAGCCCATGGCACTTCCAAGAATCAAACCTGTTCAGACCAGCTGTGCTATGGGTGAAGCATTTCCCTCCTTAGCAAGGGACTGGGATATACCTGTAGTGACAGAGCTCAAGGTCTAGCTTACAATTCTACAGAACAGCCACTGGAGACATCATCAGAACCAGCACCCTGATTATCCAGCTGACCCTCAGCCACAGGAGATGCCATTTCCCCTCACATCTCAAGAGTGTCTGCCTCCCTGCCTACCCACTGAATCCCAGCTGCAAGAGTGTTTCAACAAAGCTTGCTGGCTTGCAACCATTACTGAAAGCTTGATCTAGTATAAGCTTCTCGTCAGCCAAGATTAGACTCTTTGAGCTCTTATTCTTTGAAGTGAGCTTATGGCCTGTTTGCATATTTCATTCTGGGCAGCCATCAAAAGGAAACATCACAAGGGAACTAATCAAGCCCTTGTGAAAAGGTGGTGATGCACACTCTTGGAAATCAGTGCTAACATGCTGCTGTTACCAAAGGAATTTGGCCTGCTTCAATAATCAATCTGCCAGCACATGTACTCCTCAGGTTTCAAGAAACTGCTTCCACAGGGAAAACAGAAAGGGACCTGCCTTTCTTGGAAGGCCACGTTTGAAGGGATTTATGAAACCTCTACACATGAAACAAACTGTAGCCCCTCGACAGGCTACTGGAACCAACAAGTCCTCACATCATCAGATACTGGATACAGCTCTCAGTGCTGCAGCAATTCCTAAACCCAGCCCCAGCATGCAGAATGAGACTGAACCAGCACTTCAGCTGTCTCCACTTCAAGCAGGAACCATTGAATTCTGTCTCAGAGCTCTGCAAACTCTGTGTTTTACTGGGTGCCTTATGACATTTTATAGACACATTGAGATCACCACAGATATTCTAGGAACACATGTTCATATTTCATCTCAAATGTCAACATGGTTACATTAAGGAGGGTTTTACCAAAAAAGCGTAGCTGCCATACAACATCCGTAAGGTAACAGCTGATCTCCTACAAAGAGTAAGAAAAGTTACACTAAGAATTACACCCAGGTCTAACTGTAAATGAAACATCCATTCTCAGTCAGCACACTCCTTCATGCCTTTGGATTTCAACAGATCCTGCTGATCAAAGACATCCAGATTGATTTCACTGGAAATGGGTACAGCCATTATTCCATAAAATGGAATAAAAATCAGTCATCCTGAGAAATCCAGCTGCTTGTAGAAAAAGGAGTGAGCTCAATGTCAGAAATGTTTTAATTATTTAAACCCAAGAAACCCAAGCTAACATACTTTAAAATAATGCTTCAGAAATGCTGTTCAGCACAGCACCCCAGAATTTCTGTAATATAAGTTACAGAACAAAATAACATTAAAAATAAGGTTCATTAATGTTAAATGTTGGTGGAGTAAGTTCACAAAATCTGTGCTAGGATGTGATATTTAATATTAATTTATTCCAATCCTTCAGAAGATTTTGCATATGTGTGAGAAGAAACAAGGTGTATTTTCAAGACTGGGGAGGATAGGAAGACTTAAAATTAATACACAACTAAATCCTTTGGGCCAGTTATTTCAATCTACGCATTTGACATCAAAATCAATTGTTCTTTCAGTAATGACAGAGTTAAAAGAAACAAACCCAGACACAACAAAAGAAATCTGCTCCCTCAATTACTGCAATATAAACTTAGCTGAAGTCCTGAGTTTCCAAGCCAGGTCCAGCCTCCAATGTGTGAGGGACATACTGTTTCACAACCACTGAGTGCAATCCTTGCTCACCGACCCTAAGCCAGCCAAGGGATTTGGAGAGGGTGGGGGGGCACAGCAGGGTGTGCGAAAGACAGGAAAATCCATCCTGTGGGTAAATCAATTATCCAACATTAATGGGCTTCAAAGAAAAACCTAATTGAAGTGGATTTCTTTAACAGCTTATGTACTTCCAGCGTGCTTTGATCAGAACACACACCCAAACCCACGAAACAACAAAAACCTTCTCAACTGAGGAGGCAGTGGCTCTGTGAAGTCTCCCAAGTTGTACACATTACTTCTGATCTGTCAACAACATAAGATGCACTGTAGAGTCAACTTCAAAGCCAAAATTTTTAGAAGATTAGAAATTTGTCTGTAAGAGGACCATACACAACCTGGACTGACATTTCTGGAGCAGAAGCACACAAGATAACAAGTAGGTAAGCTACTTAACTCACTCCCCATGTTATACAAACAGGGGCAATTTACAATCAGTGCCTCTGTAACTCACAGCTGGGAATGCCTCCTTTTTGCACTTACAGTCCAAAAGATGCAGCTTTTTATTTCAAGATTTCAACCAACTCCTAAATATGAGCACCAGTTTACAGCAGACAGATGTTTCAGATACAGGTCTTAAAGACTTCAATTAGCCAAACAGAACAAGTTAGTTTCATATTGTTAAATGCATATCTTCTAATCTAGAGATGATGAATAAAGCCCAACTGTTCATGGTAAGTATTATTATGACTATAATATGATCTGGGCAACTTTAATTTCCTTACTGTAGCTCAGTGAACCTCCTGGATCCTCACAACGCAGCAAATATTCTTCCTGTAGCTCATGATCTCAAAAGTTGTCTTTCAGTGGCAGGAAGGCAAAATCCTCTCAGAAGTTCTAACAAATGTGTCTTTTAAATGAAACAGCAGCCTAGCAAAACACTTCCTCATTTATGTCACAAGTAGAAGCTGTGTCAGCTGCCACTCTAATACCCGCCCTGTCTGATCAGTGACTTGGCACACCATGGAACCCTTTCCAGGGTTTCTTCCTCAAGCTCAGAACTACTGCTTGTACTCTAATACCTCTTGCAATAGGATCTCCTGACTTTAACATTTCAAGTGAGCACAAGCTTTAACTCAATTCACTCCTCTCACTGGCACAGCACTATCTTAGTACTCCATTAGTTACTCCAGCTTCCAGCCACCAAGTCCTTCTGGGCTTTTGTCAGGTTCTCATTTTCTTCCCTCCTCTTACTGCAGCATTGTAGGCATCCAAACCAGACAATACATTCAAGCCACGGCATGAATAATACTACCCAAGTGATATTTTCTCACTTGACTTTTAAAGTTTGTGCATTATGGAAAGTTAACCATTTTTCAGCTGAATAGCTTGAACCACTACACACTTCTTTCAGCCTCTGAAGTGCATCTATTAAGGTGAAAATCCTAGTTTCCTGCATTTTTTTGAGTTGAATCACCTGGTCCAAATACTTTTAGAGATATTGCACAGGGCTGATTCTGTTTTCCAGTCACATTATTACTACAACAAGCCCAAACACATTTGGCACGTGCGAGACCTTTCATTCAGAGATCTATTGCCAAACTACAGCTAAATACTTTGTATCTTCAGGGAACAAAGCATTGGAACAAGAGAGCAAAAATATCACAAGAAGGAGCAAAGACAGGTGGTTCTATTTATAGCTGATCCTTTCATTTCCAGTTTTTGCATATTCCCTCTGGTCCTGCTGGATTTTCTCTCTGGCTGGAAGAAGCCATCCCTGCTCTCAGCACTCTGCCAGCCTGACAAAGCAAAGCCAACAGGCTGTCACTTTCCCTTCCATCCTAAAGTAAGCCCTGGGAAAAGGAAGAAACTCTCACCCTGCCTGGAACCAAGCTGGGGTATTCCTCACTCTGGCTGCCTCCTACCATTTCCTCTACCTCACATATCCTCAACAGGTTCATTTTTCCCCACCAGTTTCTTAAAATCTCTTTTTGACTCCACACAAAATCAGCTGTCAAACGCAAATGTATCACATCCATGTGAACATCGATATTTCTTCCTTCAGGCTATCTTAGTGGCTCAACTTAATTTTTGCTCTCCCGCAATACCAGTGGTTTTTGGATAGGAGGGCATCACAGCTTTTTGTTAAGCATACAAGTACGAATCTGCTAAAAAAAAAATTTCCAGAGAACATACAATGATGGCATAGCTACTGTATACATTAACCAAGTTTGTGTGGAAACAGAAATTTACAACTTAAAATTATTGACAAATTTCCAGTTGTAAGAAAACCTCTCCCCACATATGCACCTGATAAATAGCTGCAGCTACCTCCCTGTGCACCTGGAGACCCTCTGTTGGTGGAGCAACAATAAACACTGACATAAATAAGCTCAGCAGGTTCCTTTCCTGAAGTAACACTATTTGCCCATTAAATACAAATCAAACTAGTGAAACCCTGAGACCGCAACAATTTAGCACTTGCTAAATTGTTTTATGGAAAACACGTAAAGAAACAAACATCATTAAAAAGACACGCACGTCATTTTCCATCTCAGTCAATGCTTCAAAGGTAACACCACCACCCATTCCTGAAATCCAGGTTTTTAAAGGAGGCATATGCTGCTAAGGCTGAGAAAGGCAGCCTCTCCAAGCTATGACAGCTCACACTGGGGCATTATCCCACACTCTGCCCTTTGGAGAGAGCCACATAAAGCAGTTGGAAGCGCAGCCATAGAGAACACTGAGAAGTAGGGCAAGCTCCCAAGGCCCCCCGGGCCAGCACTAATATTGACACAGCACATTAGGAGCAGAATTGCTGTAGCTGACAACTCCCTGTCCAGCCAAAGCAGTGCTTAGGACTGCTACAGAACAAGGCAGGATGGCAGGACAGCATCCTCCAGTTCCGAGGGACAGTGAAACCACAACGACAACCCAAAGAAGTCCTTTAGCAGGACATTAAAAGTAAAGTTAGATGTCTCATTGTACCATATACTGAACACTTAAGTGAATGCTCTTGGCTTCTACTACAGCACTAGCTACTTTTTATGCTTCCTTCTCTCTTCCTTGGATAAACTGGAATTTCTGTGCAATGTGACATGTTCAAGGTGAGCCTCAAACACCCTACAACGTGCACATCACTAACGCAAGCATTTTGAACAATTCTGGTTTTGAGGCTTTGTAATTACAGCATTCAAAGCAAGGCTTGATGGAGCAAAACGAGATAGTTTAGGGAAAAACCATCAGAGCATGGCTTGGAGAAAGCTGTATTTGTCTAGTTCAGGATAAGCATGAGATACTGATGAAAACCTCGCAACAAAGTTTCACAGAACAGCTGATAGAACATCTTAGTGCCAAAGGGATGGCTTTACTTCCTTTTTTATTCTCTTGTCACTCTTCCCCCAGATTTCCCTTCCAGTACTCCAGCAGAGACTTTATAAAAGTCCCCAGAGCCTGTGGAGTGTGTTGAATTCATCAGGCTGAATAATAACTTGAGTGAAAGCACAGTTTTCTGGGGGGTTAGAAATCTCAGCTGTCTTGCTGAAAGGTCAGATGATACCCAGAAGCAGCTCCAAGCACGGGGAGGAGAGGTGTCAGAAAAGGGGGAAGGAAGAAATGTCCCATTCAACTACAGTAAGTGGTTAAAATATCCCTGGTACAGCCTTTCTGCACTTTCAAGATATTTACAGCACTCCCACAGGATTTGTTTTCAACATGCAAATAACTCCTTGGTTTGAGCAAGACAAGGTGTGCTGAAACCTTTCTACTGATCCACATCTGCACCGTGACATTTTCCCTGCTCTTTTGTGAATGACAAGTTATGAATATACAGACACCGTAGAGGAGTATTTCTATCCACTCTGCAATCACTGCTGCAGTGGGAGTATGAGCTTTATTTTCTTGAGAAAGGCCTACAGCAATAGGACAGCCCTTTAGAGAAATGGCTGATACAACAGAATCCTTTTTTGTGCCTCTGTATGTTCATGCTGATGTTGAGACCCACCAAATTGCCAAACCTGTGGCACTCAGCAGCCAGAGATACAGCTGGATACAAGCCTCAGGCCTGCATTTTCCAGACAGGCTTTTAAATCTATGATTTCTAATTTAAATCATCAGTCAAGTTTGAATGCGTACTTTTACATTACAACTGAAACCGAAGACGTTTTAAAATTACTGCTGTGTTTGGAACAAAGACTCATGTTCCCAAATCATGACAGCCTTTATAAAGGCAGAGGAATGATCAGGGAACACCAGCAGTTCACTTAATGGGATCCTTATGCTATGCAGACATCTCAACCATTACAAAAATTAAAAATAATGGAAATGCAAGTGGGGAAGAACAGTGTGTAATACAAACACACACAAAAAAAATGAGATAAAAAATCCTGCCAAGACCAAACATGGGCAACTGAGGAAGAAAGCCTGTTCAGAAAAAACCCAACACAGCAAACTACAGCCACCCACCCAAAAAAGGACTCTTCATAAAACTGAAGGCTGCGTGCTTGATTTTTTAATGATTTCTTGTCCTTGACTCAAAGATCCATCCACGCAACACCCTCCTTTCCTCTCCTAATCAAGAATGGATGCAACAGAGAGCAAAGGGACATCTGACTAACAGTTGCAACCAGAAGTTTTTCCAACCCATTGTTTTATTCCAAAAGAGAACATTCCACGACCTACGCAGTCTGATCCCAGTGGACCTAGGAAGGATCACTAGACAGTTCACATTCCTCCTCAAAAAAGCTTAAGTAGGTTTAGATGATTTTATTTCTGCAAGTAGCAGACTTGTGCCAAATATTAATAATGCAGTCCCTTAGTTACCACTTACAAATGCTCATAATTATTTACAGCTCCCAAACAGAGGATGGCTTGGATATCATCCAACAAATCCACAGCAACTAAATTTATTAGAAAATGGAAAACTTTCTACTCTCACTCAGTAGAACAAGAGAAACAATTAGTTCTGCTTAAGGAACAATGAAATAAACCGGTCCTCTTCAGCTTAGAAAACTGGCAGGATCAAGGTCTACAAAATCATCAAATGTCCTGGGGACATCAAACAAAGCTTGGCTGACAGGCTCAAAACAACACAGCTCTCCACATAAGATGGAAGGCTGTGGAAACTCTCTGCCAGGTAACAGGAGGGCTAGCTTCTGCTCATGTGGTTTGCATAGAGAGGTAGGACCAGTTCCTGGAAAGGAATTCTGCTGAGGGTTACCACCACATGTGGCCTATGAAGTCCCTGAGCTGAAAATAACTGTGAGCCTTACTCCTACTCTTCATCAGGAGCAACTCACAGCCCTGCTGGAGACAGGACTCTACAGGAACTGGGTCTTCATTATGGCACACAATGGTCTCTCTTGCCTTCTTTCGGTATCACCAAAAGGACATTATCTCCATGCCTAATTATTCAGAGAAACTTCTATTTACAAGTATGATATACATGGAATACTCATAGGGAAAGTGTGAAATACACAACAGCCTCAAAAAACCTTTCCAGGATAACTTTGTTTTAAGTTAACTCACCTGCAATTACCACCCTACCACCACTCGGCAGCAGGTGGAACTGAATCAGTACACATTACGAGTTTAGCAAAGCAGTTTGCAAAAGCTTAGCTTATCAGAAAAAAACCAGTCTAACACAGGAAGCCAGGTTTGTATGCTCAGTGTCTGCTTTCGTAAATGGAATTTCAAACCCAGTTTGAACAGCTGAACTCCTCTGCAGCACTGAGCAAGGAACCACGTAAAAGCCAGCAGGCACAAACCACCCAAAACAAACACTCAGAATGGCAGTCCTGAGCCTCACCTTGCCAAGCACTTCAGTCCATACACACTTCCCCACTCACCTCAAGTCTTTCCTACAGTATCAGATCTTTCCTATCATTAAGTAGAGCTCTCAATTCTCTTTTTAAAAGAGGCCAAAGGAGCCACTAAAGCAGGCAAACTGTTACTCATCATAGAATCATTAAGGTTGGAAAAGACCTCCAAGATCATCAAGTCCAACCTTTGATCTTTGATTACACACAGGGAAAAACCCAACCAGACAAACATGCTTAGAACAGAAAAGAATCACATATTTCAGAGGATCATGTACTAAACAACAGATATAAAGAGTTCTGGCTTTTTTCAGAGTCCTATTTTGCTGCAATGTTCACTTCAGTCTCATGCACTGTTGTGCTCTGACTTTAATAGAGAAATATATACCCTTTTCGTACATGTGTTTTCTTCAGTCACTCATCTGAAATGCTTTTTAAGGATATCTGCTAAAGTCCCTTCAGCTGTCTTCGAAGGCTCTGTCTCCTCTTCCACATGCATTGAATTTATTTGTTATCCCTAAAGGTACAAGCTTAAATTTATATTCTAAAAATTCTGAAGTAACTGACTAAACACAAAATATTTACTCTGAGTAACTTAACTGACAAATGTAAAGGCACTTCCATTATCTTCATGTTAAATCACTCCATCTTTGTTTTCCTAGATATGAGTATCAGCTCCTCAGGTTTCTCTCCCACTTTTGTCTCCCTCAAATATCAGTGTTTGAAATTTTCACCTGATCACAGGTATTAAAACTTCATATTCTTATTTCAAAATAAAGAAGTGTTATATTTTTCTCCCTTTAATTATTAAGATTATACACCAAAAGTAAGGTTTGCTTTGCTTTTTAGTTTTGCTGACCAAAACTCGTGGGTATTACATTTTATCTATGCTTTAGAGAATAACAACATGAGAAGCCCCTGCAGTATTTTTAACCTTTTAACTTGTTTTGCTGCAAGTCTCTGTAGTCCCCTCCCCTCTGCTCCAAGTCTCTCTGGTCCTCCCTCTCCTTCTCAGCCTGGTAAAAGCTGTATGTCCTTCCACTTCCTTCTACTCAAACACAGAGTATCATACAGATAAGCAGGAAAGTTTTATCTTAACACTGATACCAGCTTCATTCATATCTCTTCCCTTGTACAATCATGTGTTCTGCTCTCCTCTGCTGCAACAGGAGGCAACCTCATCTACTATTTTATAGGACACACTGATATGCTGTAATTCAGGCCAAAGTTTACTTTACAAAGATATCCTGCAAGAACCAATGTGTTGCAAGAATCCATTACCCACCTCCCACCTTTTCTGTTCCAAAGCTTAGTTCTTCTTGTTCCTAACTTCCAGCTTTTCTAGCCTGAATTTCACTAAGTCACTAAGAATTCCCTGAGAATTTCACCTATCTGCTATTAAACCTAATTTCATTTTCTCCTACCAGATAACATTATCGGCTCATTGACTGAAGGATTAAAGTGAATTGCTTTTTCCTCCTTTAAGTAAGTTTAGTTGTGTTCCTTTGGTCTGACACCATAAATTTATGTTTGCAAACCAGTTCATTCCTTGAACTCTTTTCAGATTTCTATTCACACTTTATCAAGTCTGGGAAAGTATTAAAGTTATGACATATTTAACATCCTACACAGATCAACCTACCTTTGAGTCCAGCTTGATATCCTTGTTTACCAAGGCACAGATTCTTTTGTGCACCTCTCCAACGCTGCCCTGGGAACTGCCAGTCAATAAAGTCCTTCCACCCTCAGTCACTTCCTCTTGGAAGTGTGACATACAAAACAGGACTCTCGGCTGCTAGTTAGAAAGGGCACATGTATTTCTCAAGCAAGCCAAGTGGAAATTGCCAGAACCAATGCTACTGACTAATCCTTGCTCAGCTCACACAAGGTAACTATGAATCAGTTTGATAGTTTATTTAACACAGGGCTAGGTGGATTTTTACCGTGCAGCACAGACTCCTCTTTGGGAGATGCAGGTGACTGAATTCACACTATTTTATTAGTTGAGAAGCTGAAAATCTAACCTTTTAACCCTTTGTAACTGCAAGAGTTTTTAACCTCCTGGCTTCAGCATTCAGCTGGGTACTCCCATACAGCACTGGTGCTTACCTAACCCCACAGTGAACTGTTCAAAGGCCCAAAATAGATTAAAAGTAATCCTGTAAAGAAGTAATTTTTTTAAAAAGCTCCAAGTCTGAGTAGATGACAGTAAGGTGGGTCAGGAAGTCAAACAGGTACCAGCACTGTACAACGGAGGGGAGAGATGATGAGTTCACCAGTGAGTGTCCATATAACTTCCCTTGCCAACACACACCCGAATGTGGGAGCACACAGGTAAACTCCTAAAGGGAGATTACAGCAAAAGTAACCCTACAAAGCCTCCAGAATAACAGAAGCATTCAAGAAACACTCTGAAATGTATTTATTTTGTTTGTGAGCTGCTGCTTTGGATAAATTTGCTCCTTTTCTAGAAGGCTGTTTTATCAACACCCAAGTGAAATCTATCTCTAATCCACAGGAGCACAGCCAAGAAAGCACCTGGACGAATGTTACTCCTGGATGAATGTTACTCAGGTTAGGTTCAAGAAACATTGCTCTGTGTGGGGATGGCACATGAAACCATCAAATCTTACTGCACTGAGATGACTGATGCTACAGCTGAGCAGTGGGAATGTGAAAACTATGATATCTTCATAGCAGAACACAACAACACAAGGAGCCACCAGGAACTGAGTGACCAGCCCTTTGAAGGGTGGAAAACAAGGAAAAGCTCACATGTGGAAATGATTGTGATGAGTACACTTCTGGAAGGATGTGTGGAAAATACAGAACTACATGACTGAAGAGAAACTCACTCGCTGCTGCCAAACAAAGACTCAGCCAAATTCTGTCATAGGGAGGAGTTAAAGTGGATATGCTGGGTCGTATTTGGAGGTGAAAAACTGTCACTCTTCACTACAGCATGCAATGAGGTTTGCTAGAAAAGGCAATCAAAGTTAGCTGTACTGATCCCTAACATCTCCCCTTTAAGCTAGTGCATCAAGATTCTTCCAGGTGTTGGAAGGGCAGGGAAGTTTCTTTTTCTGCTTCCTGAAAGTCTTGGAAATCCACTTGCCAGCCACTCCTCCAGGCAAACCTGAGAACTTGCTCCAATATTATTCTGTGACCTGGTTGCCAACACAGCATCGCTCCAAAACATCGTCACCGCCACACAACACACACGCACAAAAGAGTAAACAAAGTGCTCACAGAACTGAAAAGACAGAAAGCTACACAGAGGCAGTTCTAAGGGTGAATTCTTGAGTGTGCGTGTCTGTAAATAAAGTCAGAGGCCAGCTAAGACACCAGTTACCAGGTTTTCCAAAGTCACCAAACAAAATCCAGCAGAAAAATGGAAAAACAGGTTTCATTGACAAATAACAGAAATCAGTACTTTTCCAGGCTTGTCAAGGGACACCATCATTCCAGTATGTTTGGGGCTACAGGAAACTAGCAAACCACAGAAATATCCTAAATCCTCATATCGTCTACAACTAGAGGACGAGTGACCAAATATTTGTTTTAAAAAATAAGAAGCATGTATCTGAAATGTGTGCCAAAGAAAGTAGATTACACAAGTGTTACAGCACACCATGAATGAATCCACGGAGGCTTAGGCACTTGCCTGAGCAAATCCTGTTCTAAAAAGGAATGTTCATTTTGTCTAAAAAGCACCCAGAACTCTCCAACACTAATTTAAGCACTTAAAGGAACTTCAAAAATCTTAAAATGTTGAATAATGATCATCAATATGCTACAGCACTACCTGGGTCTCTAATGAGATACCAATAGGTACTTTTTGCTCACTGTTTTGTTACATGGAAGAGGGTTGTTTTTTTTTTGGTTCTGCTTCTACCCAAGATGTGCAACTATTTGGTCCTTATTAGTGTTCATATGCTATAGGAAAAAAATAAGCCAATTCACTTTAAGTAGAAGGCATGGATTCACCTGTTATCTGCTGAGTTAAACTTTGTCTTGCATTCTATTTATATTCCAAATAAAGTTCAAAATTTTTAGTAAATCTTTTTAATAAGGGTACATTACAGTCTTAGAAAGTTTTTCACGCCACTGAACACAAGAACAATTCTCCTGAATAGCTACTTGATAAGAACATCAAGAACAAACTATGGTGCCAATATTTCTCTAAATGGAAGCCTGGATAGATTTTAGAGAGCTTTGCTTCTAGAAAACAGAATATTTAAATGAACTGGCAGCAAGATGGGATCTAGGCCAGGTTTGAGAATCATTCTTAAGCAGCAATTCAAGACTTTTTTTTTTTTAAGCAGACAGGTCCCCTCCTCAAAGGCAGCAGAGCTGTGAACAATTAGTGAAGTTCAAACCATGTATTGTCTTGGAAAAAAAAAAAATATCTTCTTCCACTCAGTCTCTTTCCTATATTCCATTTCCTCTAGACTTCCTGGCAAGTTTAACTGGAGACATTGCTGGGTCTCTGCCAATTTTACATAAATTATCAGTTTGACAACAACTTGGCCACATAAGTGTTCAGCTCTGGCAAAGTCAGGTGATGGTGGTGAATGAGCTCCTGAGAGATTTGCGTATCTGAAACACTTCTATATTTGTTCATCTGGAAACCCAGAAGCACATGAGCCAGCGAGGGGAAAGGGAAAAGAGTCAGAGGTCTGCCTGAGTTACTATTCCTTGTTATAAAAGAGAATTTTTAAAAAATGGCACAATAAATACTGAAAAGCTCCACTGTATAGCTCCAGAGATGAGAGTAAAAAGTTGCTTATTTTTCTGGCTTCTGCGTTTCAGTGTCAAAGCCAGATTTTTTCATCAAAATTTTATGTAGATTTATGAAAGAAATGACCCAACACAGCTTAATCCAAAAATATTCTGTCACAAAGCCTCTTCTTCCACATGAAGGTTGCAGTGTAACACATTTAAAACAGCACTCTTCACACTTCTGCCTCTCCCACCTCTCCTTCAGCACTACTCAGTTCGTGAGCTGTGCTGTTTCCTAACCTACAAAACCAGAAATGTTTATGAAGCCACAAGTTGTATTGGATCAGTAATCTTAAAACACTGTTCTGGAGCAAATACTTAGCTTTGAGACCCAGCAGATTCCCCAGGCCTGGATCTTTGCCCAAGCACAAATGCCACCATGGAGCAGAGGGACAGGATACACGGATGGAAATTCTTAGCCAGGAAGGAGTTGGAGCATTGATGGAGGCTACATTGTCCATGGCAACCCAGTTCAAATGATCATCAAAACTGCTGTCCCAGCTCATCCAGCTGCCCATGGATGATGCAAAGGATTCACGTGTTATTATAAACCAAACTGCTGGGCACTGAAACCAGGTAATTCTTTTTGGCCACAGGATTTTGTCCTGTCAAAATACCCGAGCAGAGCCCTGATGATCCTGCCCTGAACACTGGCATTTCCCACGTGTTCCTTGAAAATCTGCAAAAATCCAGCAGTCAGACCAGAATTCTTGGGAGGAACACACACAGAAAGGACACAGTCAGAAAACTTGCACAACGGCATCAGCTGTACCCAATTGTTAAAATTTCCTCTAAGATGGTGAGTTAATAATCTCCACCAGGAATGGGAATGTACAAACAGTTTCTCCAACAGCTGACTGCAATTACCTTCTCCTCTGTTGGTTTTTTTTTTTTTCCCCCCTCATCATCTTATTCTTGATAATGACAAAAGCATTAGAGTAAGACAAATAAAGAGCCACTCCAGCTAAGAAAATAAAGCAGGCATTTGCTATGGAAGAGTCTCATGGTCAAGTCAGATAAATTAGGACAGGAATTACCTCATTCAACAAATAATGCCAAGTACAGTAATTGAGATCTCGTTATTGCCAGCTGGGATATCTTAGACTGAACTAGATTTTAAAATGCTGCAATAGGGAAATACCCATCCTTCTTCAGACTATTTCCTGGCCAGACAAGCTGACCAAGTTGCACATGTCTCAGATAGAGAAAAATGTATTTATATAAAAGTCCTAAAATTTCTAACAGGAGTGAAACAGAAAATCCCAACACAAATCCAAACTAGCATAAATTCTTCTATCTGTCTTTCCGTTGAAAATATGAATATCCAATCGCTGGCCTTGTATTTCTAAAATATTAATTACTTCTAGTACTTCTAGAATTTGGACCCAAACTGCATAGCAAGCATTTGACAACATTTTGAACAGATTGTTCTTTAATTACAGCACACTTACAGCAATTCTAATGTTTTTATACGACAAGTCCCTCTAAGAACTCACTGAACCTGACTTGACAGGTTTCTAAAATAAACTACAATATTCAGAGGCTGGTTTGGTCATTGCAGTGAAAATATATTTTAAAATAAGAAAAAAAAAGAAGAAACTCTATACAAATAGGAAGAAAACAACACCATTTGTAATAGAAACTTCCAAGCCATAGTAAATTGGGTACAGATTAAAACCACAGTAAAATGTTATTCTAGGACAGCAAAATTTGCCTAATATTCTGGGGCTTTATCAGATTAATAAGGAAAAAAGCAGGTATCAGAGCCTTCTAAGACCACATAAGTAAATTTCTGGATTTATGAATTTGTGCCATATCCTGAGTATAACACAAAAATATTCTAAAGTATGTTGAGGGCACAGTATTGATACCGACTTTTTTCCATTAACCTATTGAATTAATTTCATCAATAACAAACCAATTTGCAAATGCAAGTGCCAAGATTACATGAAATGCCTTGGCAACAAAGCACATTGGGAAAGGCAACAGAGGAATAGAAAGAGATCCTGTTTCTCAGTCAACAATTCTAGAACCTCAAACTGGAAACCACAACATGGTCAAGACAAGGTTAAAAAAACACAAACCTCCAAAACAAACATCTGATTTTTTGCAATCTATTCTGGACCACAGATTCTATCCCTGAAAAATGACCAGGCCATTCAAATCTACGGGCAAAATAAATATTATTTTACAAGGTTATATGAAAACTAATAAGCCAGTAGCCAAAGTGCAGCAGAAGGCCCGAAACTCAAGGAGATTTAAAATACAACTATCAGAGGTCCTTGAGTGAAAGATAAAATTATCAGTAGAACTCAAACCAAAGTCAACTTGCTGCCACTCTTAATGACTCTTAATGCATACATACAACATAAAGGATAAAAGTTTTGATATTTTAATAGATCATTTTGCTTCAAATTGGAACCGAAGTCCTAAATTTCGTAACACTCCAAGAAAAATCCACAGACAACAAAGAAATCCATTCATAACACGTTAAGGAAAAGAAAACCCAACCAAACCAGTTCAAGGAAACTATAAAACTAACTGTTTTAAAGACAAAAAACACATTCTTACAAAAAAAAAAAAAAAAAAAAAAGGGAGAAAAGTTAAAATAAAAGTTTATTAGCTTTATTTTCTCCTGTTTTTTATAGGAAGTAGCTTTTCCTCCTCACTTCACCTGATAAATATTCTGCAATACAGCATTATTTAGCAATATCTACCAGTCTTTCTGATTTTGTCCTTTTTGGTTAGGCAAATTATAAAAGGCAAAGGCACCGTAAGGAAGTTTCCATGATAAAACGAACTTGAGATCAAGAATAATACTAATTTCTGAGTTCTCTGGTAGTCTTACTTCCTTCACCCTTCAAAACCTACATCAATCCCAAATGGATTATAAAAACTTCAGAGTTTCCTGAGTAGTCCTGTAACAAGAATACATCCAATCTTCAAAAGACATGGATCCAATTCACTTATTTTTAGCTGACACAGAAAGGAATTAAGGCAAAAGGCTGCAACTGAATGAGCACCTAAGAATTGCTATAAAGTGCCTTCCTAGGAAAGTGATTTCAGAGACATGGTGCCAAAAGATGCTGCCTAGGAATCACCAAACATCCTTCCCAGTGCCACAGCAACTGCCCATGGGAAGATGGATTTCCCTCCCAGCCACACAGGGAGGAACTGTTAAGGATTTAGCAAGGTGTTTGCTGCCCTTCCCACGTGCCCCTAAACTGCCTTGTACCTCTGGAAAACAGAGCTCACCAACATCTGCAAGGAAAACCCTGCCAAAACAACCCCGAAAACTATAACCATCTGCCTCAGCTGCCTGGACTCATGAATGGGCCTCTTGAAAGTCAGCAGAGAACGTCAACACCTTGGGCCCCAAGAAACGTGGCTTGTTAGTTCTCCCCTCTAAACTCCTGCCAAGGAGATCTCCTGCTCTCTAAGCAGCCTACTGGCACCATTCCTACTCAAGGCCAACCTACTAAACTCCAGCACAGCTTCAGCACGGGGTCACAAGCTGTTCTGACATCAGCAGCTGACCCAGAAGTGCATCTGACATAGCAGACATTGAATAACAGCTTCTCAAATGGCAGCAGACTGAAAAGGTTACAAATTCTCAATGTGCTGCCTAAGAAATATCTTTTTGCAGCTGCAAAGGAGAAAGCGTGACCTGAACAGAGAGAAGAAAGATGAATCCTTGCAGGCGTGGAAGGAGCTGGGTCCTCAAACAATCCTGTACCTTACACATGAAGAACCTATTATCAGCCAGGTCCTGAATTGAATTAAACTATAAACCAGGAACTTGAACATCAGCTAAAATAAATTTGAAATAATACCAAACACAACAGAAACTATCAATCTTCTTTGGGGCAAAGACTGAAATGGCAGACTATTTTTTTAGTTAATGAATATTCCAGGCTAACAAAGCCTGAAGATGCTGTTTTGATCTGTGTTCTTCTGCGGAATGGATTAAAAAAGAAATTACATTTCTCAACATCTGGTGAAAGATCAGGTTTCCAAGGAGATGAAGTCTGGGCCTTGGATAAGTAGCCTTACTGCATTTTTCCAACAAATTGAGGCAAAAAAGGCAGGTGCAATGTGCAGTTAATGGCAGTGAGTTACCTCAATATCCACTCCATTCAGTGTGCAGCTCACTTAAATAGACATCACAGGTTATCTGTCAATGTTTAAAGTGATTAAACATAGATAAAACCAAATGGATAATCACAACTTAGATTTCTTCCTCACACACAAAAAAAAATATCCTCAAAACTTAAACAGGCTTTCTGAATAACTGAACACACCAACTCTTAGCAAGAAAAGCCTTCTGATTTTTTAAAGTACAAATTTTTTCTGCTTCAACGTCTTGAGTTTCAACTGTGTAACACCTGAGCATCAGTTGGGATTTGATCTGACTAAACCTGGGACATATTTCCTACTGCAATGCCAGACCTGCACATACATATAGATATATACACACACCCTGCAGGCAGAGCACACCTTTGCTTTGTTTCATCCATTATCAATTTACTACCTAAAATCCACCTACAGCAACTCTTAAAGAGACTGAAAGACCCAGACTGAAAGCTCTTTTACCAGGCTTGAAAATGCCATAAACCACCTTATTTGCATCTTCAAGCACCTCCAAAACATAGACCATAATTTCTGTGGGTTGATCAAGTAGAACTTTCAATAACCAAATTTCAAAAGTTGGTAACTAAGTTCCAGTCAGCATCATCCAGTCAGCTACTGCATTTATCAAAATCAATTATTTCAGGCTGAAGCTCTCAAAATATGATGACAGCCAAAAATTAAAGTTTCAAAACATGTTTAATGTATCAAAGTAAATAGAGAAAGCTTAAATATTGCATTCTGTAAACTTTGTGAGAACCAAAAAGCTACACAAGATTAACAATATGTATTTATTTTGGGCTTCTCTTTGCAGTCATTTGCGTACGATATGCCTTTATACAGCTTTTGTTGAAGACAACTAACTTCAGAGAACTTCCTAACTCTTGGGGATACAGGCAGCTGCTTTTTACTATTTTTCTGCCCTTTCTTAGAAAGAGAACTATGGACAAAAGTGATGATAAAGGTTAAAAATTAGAAGCATGCAGGTTACAGAACTGAAACAGAAAGTCACTACAGGATGCACCAAATTTACTTTGTTTTACTTAACAATAATGGATTCCTTCAGGTTTCCCTGTAGCTCCTGTCAAAGTGTAACAGCACAAGCAATGGGCCCCATGCTGAAAACAGCTTAAAATATTATATTTGAGCATGAAAACAGCACTTCTGTGCTCCTGTAAACGAATTAACCCGCATGTCTCCTGGTCTTTCCAGAGTGCTTGATATCAATTCCCTTGGAAAAGCCTGCCTTCCTCACCTGCAGCTCACGGGCTGCAGCTCTCACAGGTCCCAGCTTTGCCATCAGTCTTGCACTGCATCAAAGAACTGTGTGCAACTTCAAGCTCCACCAAATAAATCCAATGAATGCTCCCTGTTTGTATTCCTGGCTTCCCAAAAGAATCCTTGAGAGCAGGTATTTAAAGGAAAAAAACAAATCTCCTATAAAGTTCCCCTACAAACATCACCTTCCTAATACATCCCTAGCAAGGGTCCCCGAACACAGCAGGTCTCTTGGGAGCATGTGCCGACAGTGACATGGCAGCAGGCCTCAGTTCCAGCTCTGGCTTTGTGGAATCCCAGCTCCAGCCACCGGAGCTTCCTGACACCCAAACCAAACAGTTTTCCTCACATTCTCTGTGGTGCTTCTCTCTTGTCTACTCTCCCAAGGAACTTCTTTTACAGAGCTTGAGCCTACACAGGCCCACACACCACAGCTGGCATCCAAGCAGACAATGCAAATGCACAGCATGGAAGAGAATATGGGATAAAACAGCATAAAACCCCAATGAAATGCTGTGGCTGTAGAGTATTTTACACACTCAATTTCTACAAGCAGGCATAAAAACCCAAGAATGGTCATGAGAAGCACAAACCCACAGAAGTCAGGAGGAGTAAAGCCTTTCCCCTTAATAAGCAGCTGTGGTTTAGAGTAACCAGAGAGAGGTCTGTAGTTCCTGATGCTTCAAAGAGCTATTTACATTTGCATATTCCTGGAGGATACAAAACATACCTTCTGAAGAGGGCAGAGCTTAACCTCAGCCTTCTGCAAGACCATTTACAGAGACAGTTAGCCAGAATTAATACCTAATTGGAACAAACATCCTTTCTTTTCTCCCTTACAGACTTAGCTGTAGCCTGTGTATTATCAGTAGCTCACATTTAAAAAGTCCTTTTGATAAAAGAAAAGATAAACAAGCAGGACAGGTACTTTTAATAGGAGCATGTTAGAAAAAGAAACACAGTATTTTGAATGTTGACGTTTCAGAATTTTTTTTTAAAATTCTACTTAGAGATTGAATTTTGAAAAGAGATTAGATTGAAAATTATTCAAGCAGACGATCATGCAGCTGACCCTTTTCACCTCACATACTAAGGAAATACTTTAAAATTCCAGTAGGCATATTTGCTTCCAAGGCAAGAAAACACACCCACTTGTTCTTCACCGTTATTTTTCAAGTACGAAAATCTTCCCAAAACTGTTATAATCGAGGCACTGGAGTAACAGAAACCTCAGCAATTAAAAATGCAAAGAGATTCCCTTGCCTCCCCAAGCGCAAAATCCTGATCTTGGGAAGCCACCTTTGTGCTCTCGGTGTGTTACGTTCACTGCTGAAGGAAAACCTTCCTCTCCTTGCGACAGGAAAGGCGCACACAGGTGTCCGATAGGGCACCGGGAAAGCTGCTCGGGACTAGGGGAATCCCCACGGAAAAACCCCCAGCGGGTGCCCGGGATGCTCCGGGCGGACGCGAGGAGCCCCCGGCCGTGGGGCTGGCACCTGCCCGCAGGTGGGACCGGCCGCCGTGCGACACACACAGGGAATTCCCAACTACCGCCATCGTTCTGGGCTTTCACTCGGGGCCTCCCCGATTCTGGAGTGACCGGCGGAGACGCCGGGGACCCGCTCGGACAGGGCCGCTCCCGTGGCGGGGGAAGGGGCACCGACCCCACTGTGAGACCCACCCGAGCCTCCCTGTCCCTGGGGGCGACTCGCACCGGGGAGGGGGCACAGCCCGGCACGCTCCCCCGGAGCCCCGGGACCAGCCCTACCCTCCGCGGGATCCCGGCCCGGCTCTGCCCGCGGGGTCCGGATCCGGGCCCGGGCCCG